>JAVSCE010001583.1:0-204912 GCA_032199065.1 Smutsia gigantea | reverse complement strand
TGTTCATAGAGGTGATGGCTGGGAGAGTAGGAACGAGGTGGGTTGGGGGGCAAGGCCTTGCCAGGCAAGACTGGCAAGGGAACACTTCCCTGGGTCTCTGGCAAAGTGTGTCATCTGAAGCCTTCCCTCTCCACTCAGTGACGCCTGGAACTCACCCCTAGGCTGGGCCTTCATTCCATGTCTCTTCCTGGAAGGTCTTCTACTCTTAGACTGCATAAAGACAAGGAGTCAAAAAGTTTGGGCTTAAAACCAAGCCCCTATTTCAAAAAATGAGTAGCAACCTCTAGAAGGCTCAGTTTTTTTCATCTATACTATGAAAACAATTACCCTACACTTAGAGGGCTGCTTTGAGGAAGAAATGAGATAATCTCCATGAAAATATTCAGCACAGTGTCTAGGACATATTAGGTACTCAATAAACATCAGCTGCATCTGAAGCCAGTCGGGGAAGGGGATGCTGTGGGCAGGGGAGCACATCACCACCTGAACAGGACCTTTGGGCCTGAGGATGGGGATAGCCCCAGTCTGATCCAACCTTCCACTGCTGGTGGGGCAAAGACACTCCACATTTTGGGCTGGACCAGTCCAGACAGCGGCCAGAGCAGGACAAAGCCGCTGAGATGACTGCCTGACACAGCACACTGAGCCCTTTGTCCATCAGCAGGAAGGGATGAGCTAATGGTTCATATCCAGGTCCAGATACCATCACGTTCCGGGGGCTGGAGAGGCAGCACAGGCTGAGTCCAGCTCTTCTATATGGCCTCAACCAGGAGTACTGTGTCTTGTGCCTCATTCAGACACAGAGTTTTGCCCTTGGGGGAAATCCAGACACAAGTTCCCATGCCCAGAACTGAGAATTTCAGGCACTAGGCATTCTCCACCTGAAGCTGCTTTGGGGTGAGCAGGTCACAGGCAAGGCCCAGGAGGGAGAAAGGGCTTGGGACACATGGCCGGGCTTCCTGGGCCAGCAGAGAGGGAGGACCCACGTCCACTACTGCTCTTGCGTTTGTGTTTGGCTTGCATAGTCAGTGGTACCTCCCGACAAGGGGGGAAATGTTAGGCCAGACCCCCAACTCAGAAGCACTGGCTTGGCTTTGCAGCTGCAACCTCGCAGCCAGCACCACTCCCACTTGTGGAATCCTTTGAAGTGTATAAAGTCTTTCATGGGAGCCTCACAATGGCCTAATGAGTAGATGTGGATTTTCATCACATTTTAGATTAAGAAACAGACTCAGTTGTTAAGTCCAGCCATTTGTCTAAAATTCCAGTTAGGGGAGCAGAATTTGAACCTAGGCCATACAACTCCTCTCACAGTGCTCTTTCTCCTAAACCTCGCTGTTTTACCCCTCTGGATCTCAATTTTGATCTTGGCACAATGAGCAGGTTGAATTGGACCTTCACTTCCCAGGATGCTATGAGCTCCACAGCCTTTGGTGATACTGCAGAAGTCCCCAGGCATGTGTTGCTGCAAAACGCCACCAGATGGCACAGTAGCCGCAGCTTCCAGGGCAGCGGCCAAGGTGGACAAGGAAAGGGGCTTGTCTGCCGTGCACGAGGTTAAGCGCTCCAGAGCTGCAGCTTCTAATCCATGAGCGGATTCGTCTGGACAAGGGCAGCTTCTTGGTTCCCTGCCTGCCTGGGTACCAGGATCAAAGGATGGTTGTTCCCATTATCTAGAGACAGGCAGGGCTGACAGCAGGCCAGGCCCTGGTAGAGGGAAACCAGCTCCAGTACCTTCCTGGTGCCAGTGCCCCATCTATCTGCACAGGTGCCCAGAGAAACAAGGATACATCAACTCTCAGCAGCTGGGTCCTATGCAGAGCGCCTCAAGGGGTGGGGAGTATGCAGCCCGTGAACCCTCACTGCAAACCACACTCACCCTCTTGCCACTCCTACACCTACATGGAGCCCACATGTGAAATCGATTCTGTACTCAATGTGGCTATTTAGTGGGCACTGACCATGTGCCAGACCCTGGGTTAGGTGCCTAGCACCTGCCTCCTTCAATTCTTTCAACAACTCTGAGGCAGGTACCATTACCACCCATGTTTTTACAAATGAGGAAACTGAGGCTGAAAGAGGTTATGTGACTTGCCCAAAGTAATCAGAGTTAGGAAGGAGTGATCTAGAATTTGCCCCTAAATCTGGATGATCCCAAGCTCACACATTTCTAAGAGTTTGGTTGGGCTGGAGTATATATAAGGGGCTTGGGAAGGCTAAGTGGGAGAAGACAAACTGTAAGAGGAAGCTGAAGCCTTCCAGGAAAGGGCCTTGATGCCCATGTTTAAAGTGGTGCCATTTCAGGATCTAAACTGCTCTCTTGATCTCTTGCCGTAGTCTCACTTGCCTGGTACTGCGGCTGCTGGCTGCTCTTGGAAGCAGCACAGGGCAAAGGCTAAGAGTATGGGCTCTGGTTTGTGAGGCCCTTCATATTTTCTTAGAAGATGGCACAGCCTTCATGAAAACTCTTTCTACCATTCTCTATGTTTGGTTTCACAAGCTCAGTGGCTCAAAGAGTAGTCCCTGGATCAAAGTACCAGCAGCTTAAGAATTGTTAGGAAAATTCTCTGGTCCTACCTTGGGCCTACTGAGTCAGAAACTCTGGGGATGGGGCCCAGGACCCATGTTTTAACAAGCTCTCCAGGTGATTCCACTGCACACTCAAGTGTGAGGACGTTTGCTCTGTTTGAGCCTCTTATAAGAGGAAAAATTGCAGTTGAGATAACTAACTGGAGAAATGTATGATGTCCATTATAAAAGGTTTGAAAGAATGTGTATGTGGAAGATGGAGCAGATTTGCTCAGCACTGCTTTAAAGAGTTTTCAAGGAACTTAAGGAGGAACATTTTATGAAACAACCATTCTAATTTGAATGTTTTCAGAGTTATTTCTGATCACTAGAGAGAGTCAAGCAGAGACACTTATGGTCCATCCATGCCCACAGCATTGGGCAGGAGAAATTTTTATACTGGGTAGATAAAAAGTTGGAGGGTTAAGAATCCACAAATAAGTATTTTCCCTTCTGAGTCTGGAACCAGTTGGGAAATAAGAGAGAGGGATTAGTCAAAAGGTGATCTAACTACATTACAAGTGAAGCTTGGGATGGAGTTATGTGTGTCGCAGAATTTTTCTTCTCAAACAGACCTCCAAAACCAGTGACTTAAAAATATCAATCATTTATTTGGTCACAATGTGGAATTGGCTAGGCTCATGTACATAAGCTTCACTTGGGTCTCTCATGTGGTTGCAGGCAAATGGTGACTGGGAGTAGCAGCATTCATTCACATGTCTAGCACCTGGGCTGGCAAGACTCCAACAACTGGGGCTGGAGAAGCATTTCTCCCCTGCTCCCATGTGGTCTCTCCATATGGTGACCCTGGGGTACCTGGGCTTCTTGCATGGTGACTGTAGGGTCCCAAAGTTATTGTTCCAAGAGAAACCAAGAGAAGCCACATGACTTTTTCTGGACAGCCTTGGAAGTCACACTGTACCACTTCCTCAGCATACTATTTATTAAGGCCCACCTAGGTTCAAAAGATGGGGACATAGACTCCACCTCTTCATGAGATGAATGTCAAAGAATTTGTAGACATGTTTTAAAATCCATTGCAGTGTGCTTCCACATGGGTCTCTAACACCTCTCCCCTGAGCTAAACTTAGCTCCAAGTTGTAGTCTCACCCTTTGCAGCAGAAAACACTGCCACAAGAAACTCACAAAAAGCTCTCTGTGGGCTGGCTAGGCTCTGAGGGGATGCTCATTTTCATTTCAAATGCATAATTCAGATAATTTGTTCCTGGGTTGGGTGATAAGGATGGGAGAGGCCAGGAGTGGCACAGTAGGAGTCTTCCCAGGGAAACATGAGTCCAGGGAATGGGGATTACCTCCCTGTGGGCAACTGGATTGGATGGAACCCTTTTGATTTTGAAGCTTTCAATAAAAGAGGAGTCTTAATACCTAAACGTCGTATGTATATTCAATTGTAGAACAACTTAACATTTTTGGTAGTTCCTTCCCACAAAGGGAATATGGACATCTTGTCCTAAATATGTGCAATTTAAAAATTTTGTCTGTTTACTTCTTTTTCCTTCCCTTCAAATTGGCTTTTTAAAAAATTTAACAATTATTGAGATATAATTCACATACCATACATTCTGCCCATTTAAAGGGTGTAATTCAGTGATGTTTATATATTCACAGATGTGTGTAACCATCCCATTCACTTTTACAGCATCTCATCACTGTTAAAAGAAATCCTGTGCACCTTAGATATCCCCTCCCCATCCTTCCGTCTCCTCCAGTGCTAAGCAACAGATACTTTATTTTTTTGTTGGTTTCATTGAACTTTCTCTGCTGTTTTTCTATTCTCTATTCCATTGATTTTCATATTAATCTTTATTATTTTCTTTCTTCTGTTTGATTAGGTTGAGTTTACTCTTTTCCAGTGGTGTAAGATGGAAGAGTAGGTTATTAATTTGAAGTCTTTCTCCCTTTTATATCTAGGCATTTACATCAATAAATTTCATTCTAAGCACTTCACCGGCTAAATTTTGTAAGTTTGGTAGGGTATGCCTTCATTTTCATTCATCTCAAAATATTTCCTAATTTCCCTTTTGATTTCTTCTTTGGTTATTTAAGGAATATGTTGTTTAATTTTCATATATTTCTGTATTTTTCAAATGTCTTTCTGGTATTGATTTCTAATTTTATTTCATTGTAGTAGGAGAACATATTTTGTATTATTTCAATTCTTATAATTTATTGAGTTTGTTGAATGGCCTAACATATGGTCTATCTTGGAGAATGTTCCATATACACATGAGAAAACTGTATATTCTGCTATTGTTGGGTGAAATAGGCTAAAGGTGTCATGTCCAACTGGTTTGTCAATTTTATTTTGGGCTTGATATTTCTTATATTCCAATGAGACTTATGATTATTATTTTCACTTTTTAATGGGAGCTAGTGCCATGATGAATCTAACAGATACCCATTGTTTATTGGCCCAACTTCTTTTCCCCAATTCTGCTTGTAACATTGCCTTGGTCAACCTCCCCCACTCTCACTCATGTGCCTCAGATGAAGTTTACTTCGTTTTGAGTCCAAGAGCGGGCATATGAACAGCTCTTTCCAATCAAAGCATTGCCTCCTCCAGCACAGTCATTGGCTCAGGAATCTGCATGTGACCTGAGCCTAGCCAATCAGAGTCAATTCTAGACTGTTACTTAAAGCAGAGAAAAGGAGGTATTCTCTTCCTGAAGGATTGGCACTGTGAGGTTGTAAGCCTGAAACTCCTAGGGATCATCATGACAGTGAAACCCAGCCAATAGGAAATGATCTAAGAGATAGAAAAATCTGTGGTCTAATAACATCCTTTGAAACCTTAGATCAAGCTAGATTTAGGCCAAAATTATACCTAGACTTTTAAATTATGTACGCCAAGAAATCCTTTTTGCTTATGGTAGTATGAGTTAGCTTTATGTCACTTGCAACCAAAAGAGTTCTAAGTGATAAATGAATAGTGATCACGGTTAAAGAATAGATAAGTGGCCAAATTTGAAAGTAAATTAGAGTTTATAGACCAGTTTTAATTCTCTATTTTTAAATATTAAGTCACTTTTTCCCTTGTCTATTATTATTATGTCTCTGAAAGGACATTGGTAATCTACATTTATAGTGAAACACAAAATTATTTTTATCATAGTATTATCTTTTTCTCTACTCCTATTTCTCCTTCTATACTGTTCATTTTGTTATGGAATTGCAATCACCCAAACTGGATACTGGAGCCTTTATTTATTCTTTTCTCTCTTCATGCTTCACATTCAATTGGTCACTGCATCTTAACAAGCCTAGTTCAGAAATGTCTCTCAGACCCATCTGGTCATCTCTGCTTCTACTCTCTCTTCACTAAAATTCATTCCCCTCACTGTTATCTGGGTTTCCTGATATTATGTAACTCAGTCCCACCCCTGACATTTGCAGAGCCCAAGGGAGAGTCAAAATGCAGGTTTCCAAGCCATTGCTCAGCCCCTCCTTTTCCCAACCCATTGCTCTGTGCCACTGCAAAGGGCCTCACATACATGCATGTAGATACCCTAGCTTATGTGTCCAAGCTCTTTCTCACATTCCCACTGTGGGGAAAATGGAAGTGCCCATGGCCAGGATCCTCACCTGACACTAATCTACTTGCCCACTGCACATGTGCAATGACATAATAACTGGCCTCCTGTGCAGGCACATGCTTGCACATGTATTGGCAGTGAGTCATTGTTGTCTGTGTTGTTATATAAAGGCCTGGCCCAGCGCTCTCCCTGACTGTCAGAGATGGAGGCTGAGGTGAATTGCAGGTTGCAGACTTGCCAGATGTGGACATGATTCTAGGCTCAACCTACTGTCACAAGAATAAAGCTTGGTGTGAGATCTTTTACTCCCAATACTCTGAGCTGAAATCCCCCTCCAGTATGACACCCACAAACATCCATTCTTTGAGCCAAGTGGATGGAGCTATGGACGTTTGCACAATTTAGAAACCCTAAGAGCAGGCTTGGGATTCTTTGAGAGGAATTTCAATTCCTGAGCACCAAGACTGTGATCTAAGGTGCGGGAGAGCAGACTCTGGGTAGACACATCCCATTGGCCCTGTGGACTTCTTGCCTTGCAGAAATTGGTGCGAGGGCCAATTTCTATAGGATGGCCAGAGTGGGATCTCACAAAGGGTAGGTTCCAGTGGAGGGCCCTCTTGTCTCCATCTAAGGGTGGTACTATGCCACCTCCCTGCATAAAATGTTCCTATACATCCTATCCTACAGCCCACTGAATTGTGTCTAAAGTCTTTTAGTTAGTACAAAAGGCCTAGCACAGCACTGATTTCACTTGCAACCAAAAGAAGTTTCTGTCACTTGCAACCAAAAGAGTTCTAAGTTTTCTAAAGCTGGTCTATAAACTATAACTTACTTTGAAATTTGATTTCAGCCTATTTTCACATCTTTGTTCAGTTCTCCATCAACTCATCACGTCCCCTTTATAGTGCTACCTACACCTTTAAGCAGAATTAACTGCTTTCTCATGCCCTGATGACCTCAGCCTCACTCTCCAAAGTACTTCCATGAAGGCACGTACGGCACTGCATGCTACTACCTGCTCGCACGACTGTCTCCCCTGTAAGCTAGTCATCTCCTTGAGGTAGATTGTTGGTCTTTTGTCTGTCCAGCAGCCATTCCTTATTCAGGGAATACTGCCTCCTTTTTTTAAGAAACTTTCTTCTTCTCTCTCTACAGACCACTCTACTCTAATTGGAGATTCAAATGGTAGCTCATGTGCAAACTCATCAAATTATACACATGAAATATGTGTAGTTCTTTGCATATCAACTATACTTTAATAAAGCTGCTTTTAAATAAAGGTAATTGGCCCTGCCCCTGTAGCCACCACGACTGACAACAAGTGTCCTAGCCTAAACCAATAGAATCCTTCCCCAGGATTTTTTAACCTGCTACTATGTGAAGGAGTCTTTTCCTTTTGTGTGGTGAATTAGGAACCTAGAGTTCCCGGTTATTAGGTCAGCTTCATGGGGAGAGTTGCTAAAACAGAAAGCAAGGTGGGATAAGAGATAGGAATAAAGCACCTGAAAAGCACAAGAGGCTCTGGTTCATGGTGCCCAGCCATTTCTGCAGTTTGGATGTGTAAGTCGATGAACTCCCTTTCACTTTAGCTAATTTAAGTTTGGTTTTTGTGATTTGCAACCCAAAGAGTCCTGTAAGGGTTTCCTCCAGGTTGGAGGTAAGGGATTTTTAATTTTTGTATCCTAGAGTCTGGCACAGAGTAAGTACTCAAGATGTTTGTATATTGCTTTGAAAAAAATATAAATTGGCTGAGTTAATTTATTAAAAACTGTGCTGGCCAATCTAAAATGAAAAGAAAGCATCCAGTGTTACTTAGGTGTATTGCGAGAATAAAAGCTTGATAGTTTGTACAACTAAATGTGGGGAAAAATAGAGTGAAAAAGTAAAACAGTTCCAGTAAAAGAATAAGTCTGCTGCCAAATTGGCAAAGTGAACTATAGGAAGCTTGAAATATTTGTTTCCCTTCCCTCATTTTCAATACTTTTCAAATGAAAACTTCCTTCTATAAAATAATTTGTGATTTTGTTTATTAAAGATGAAAAATATAGAGTTTAACCTCCCTTCCTGAGCCTTGTTGCGTCTCACCACCCCAGTATGGGCTTTGGAAAGCAGAGTAAGAGAATATAGTGAGCGTGGAGAACTGGGATGGCCTTTACAAACTCCCAAGTGCAATTACTCATTCCCAAACAGAATGGAATCTTCACTGTATCTCCCCTCAGGCACTAAGCGAAAAGAAAGGCTGGCTATAATAGTAGCAGAAAAATGCAACCATATCTTCACCAAGCAGGTCTGGCTGGTTTAGGAGTGTGTGTTCTGCCAACTCAAATGGTTGTAGCAACAATAAGGTCATTAAGAGTCCATTGGTTGTGAAAACCAAGTGTCATTTACTCCTGGAGCTATTTGGAACCTCAGAGTTCATCTGTTTCAGCCATCATCTGCTGTTTGATCATCTCCACACTGCCCTTGAATTGATTTCCAGTTCCTTCTTGAACACACTCATAAGAAAGACCTAGGTGCCCAGACAGCCCATTCCATCTTTGGACTATTAGAAAATGTGTCATGTAGGCTGGAAGCTGTTTTATGAAACTGTCTGCCATTGATCAAATATCCTTGCTTAAGTTATTGGAAAATAAATCTAGTCCTTCTCCCAATCCTTTAGATCTTGAGGCAGCTATCACATATTTCCAGACAAAACATCCCATCATCCTTTAGTAGTCCCTCCTGGGGCACTAGGGTTTTAATCCTTGGTAGGGTAGGCACTGGGTCATGCAGCAATTAAATGCAAAGGGCCTGCAACCAGGTAGAACCAAATCACAATCTTTGCTCCTCAGTGCACCTCAAGTCTGATGTGTGACTTGTGTACATCACTTAACCTTTACTGACTTCAGTTTTATGATTTCTAAAGGAAAGATAGAACCTCTCTAATATCTAGTATTTTATTTTTAAAATGAAGGCAATAATAGCTACAATATGGGTTGCCTCTAAGATCATGTGAGGTAATCCATATAAAATGGTTAGCACAATGCCTGGAACACACAAAGTACATTATTGTTGTTGTTATTATAATATTTTAATGTTATGTATAATATAGTAGTCAAGTCAGGCTGCCATAACAAAATACTATAGACTGGGTGTCTTAAACAAATACTATAGACTGGGTGTCTTAAACAACGAAGTTTATTTCTCATAGTTCCAGAGGCTAGAAGTCTAAGATCAAGTTGACAGCAAGGTAGGTTTAATTCTGAGGCCTCTTCTCCTGGCTTGCAGGTGACCACCATCTATCTTGCTGTGTGCTCCATGACCACTTATTTGTGCACACATTGAGAAACAGAGAAAGAAAGAGGTATTGAGTTTCTCTTCCTATGAGGACACTAGTCCTATCAGATTAGGGCCGCACCCTTATGACCTCATTTAACCTTGATTACCTCCTCAAGGCCCTCTCTCCATATATAGTCACACTGTAGTGTTAGAGCGTCAATATATGAATTTGGGGAGAACACAATTCAGTCCATAGCATATAATATTAGTTTATACTTTCAGAGTTGAAGAGAAGTATGCATTCCACCAAAGGGGTCCAGGATCTATAGAGGTCATCAGGCGAAACACTGAATATAATCTGGTATAGCTGAGGCAGAGAACATGGGAGAAAGATAAAGCTTGAGAAGAAGCAGGGGTCAGACTGTGATGGGACTGGTAGTTCAGGTTGAGGAGTTTGCTTTTTTTCCCTAAGGGCAATGAGAAGACTTTAAAGGGTTTTAAGCAGGAACATGACCTAGTAAGATGTGTGCTTTATTAGGATTATTTTATTTGCCATGTGGAAAATGGGCTGAAGGGGATTTAATCCTGTGAAAAACCTAACATGCACACATTAAAGGGTGTCCTCAGGGTGGGAAGAGGAAAGAAATGTCAAGAATCTGGCCACAAATCTCAAGGATGGAATTCGAACTCAAACCTTAGTGGTTATTGTCCAGTCTTTCTAATAACTAGTAGCACCCCATGCCCGCCTTTCGCCCCCCTCTTACAGCCCTCTCTAATCTCCAGTTTTCTCTGATGCTTGTGGAAGAGTGAATTCTGGGTGCTGTTACTAATTAGCATCGTGTAAGATAAGCAGCAATTTGGTTGGAACATTTTAATAATAGTTATTTTCTCTTTTGCCTGTATTTAAAAGTTCTAATTTAATGAATAAATTATCTTCAGAGATCTAAGTTATTTCTAGTTTTGTTGTTCCATCTGATATGTTAATTTCATCAACAGATTTATTTTAATAATGGAAGAAGAAACTTAAAAAAAAAAACCTTCCACCTTGTAGCCTAAACCAACTTGTGTATCCCAAGGAAGTCTGGTGAAGTATTGTTTTTACCGAGAAGGGTTTGGGTGATAAATTTCATAGAGTATTTTCATACCCAAAGATGGGGCATTACTGGGTCAAAGCCACTTAATTTCCTTTGAACCATTTTCTTAAACTGCTCGGGATGAGATTGCTTTTCCTTTGAATGAACAGCCAGGAGGTATAAAAGAAGTAATAGTGGACCAGAAACTCTGAGACTGAGTCCCAGCTTTGGCTTCATTCTTAACTGGCTCTACAGTGTGGTACAAGTCAAGGTTTTTCTGGATGTCCGTTATTCTCAGAAAACAAGGGAGGGAGAATAGGTCATTTCTAAAACCTTTACAAGCATGTGCCTATTATGCCAGGCTCTGCTCAGGGAATGAGGGAACGAGAAAAAACATAAGGTCCTTGATCCCACTGAGTGTTCATTCATAAGGAGGAACAGAATTTATAAGACTGTCATATTCATTAAACAAGTAGAATACATTCAGATAGGATAAATTTAAGAAAGTGAAATGGGATGATGGTATACAGAGAGACGGTGTTTGTTGGGAGCAACTATACAGGGTGGTTAGCCAGGCAAACTTCTCTGATGAGGTTCCCTCTCCTCTGAGACCTGAGAGATGAGAAATGGTTTTCTGTACAAAGGTCCACAGTCAGAGTGCTTAGGCAACAAGACTAACTAGAGCAAGTCCCCCAGACCGTGAAGAAGCCTGGTGTATTCCAGGGGTAAGAGATCAGTGTGGCTGGAGCGTAGTGAATGCAGCAGGAAGTGATATGAAATGCGGTCCCAAAGGTGGACAGTGGCCAGATCCTGAAAGGCCTGCTTGGCTATGGAAGGGGTTTGGATTTATTCTAGTAGTCAGGAGCAATTTAGACCATTGGACAATTTTAGGCTAGGGAGTCATGTGGTCTGTTTTTGTCTTGTTTTTCTTTTAGAGATCACTCAGAGTGCTGCATGGAGATGAACTGTATTAATGAGTAAGAATGGAGCAAAAACACTAGGTAAAGGCCTGCTGCAGTAATCCAGCTCAGAGAAAATGTAGCTGTAGAGGTGGCAGGAAAAACAGAACTGGGTTATGTCTGAGCTAGAGTCAAAAGCACTTGCTAAGGAGTGGATGTTCATGACTTTTTGATCTATCGGTCTATAAGAGTCCATTATTCTATGCTCCTATCTGAGTTCCCCTATCTCCCCTCCAACATCAAGAAGGTGGCTGATTGGAGTGAGAAGAGTGGTTTGTGGTTATGGAGCCAATTCGAATTAGCTGCAGAGAGATCACAGACTGACCTTGCATCTGCTAGCCTGATGCTTCACCTCAATGACTCAATGGAATGTTCAATGGAAGAAATAGCTCTGAAAGGAAAAGAGAGTAGCTGGAGGCATTGGGATAAACCTGAGCCCTCTGACAAAGCAAAGACTCTTTTCTGCTTTCTTTCCCTTTCAGATTTGTTCCCAAGAACTTGGTACATTCAGCCTGGCTATAGTGGAGACAGCTGTTTCAAACAGAATTGAGTCCAATTTCCCTGACATTTTGCACACATGCAGATCTTGGCATTCAAATGATTCATGAGTGCAATTAATAAATGGCAGCATTATTTTGGAACATTTAGAGCATTATATTTTCAGGAAATGCAATCTTCCTAACTTTTGACAACTTATACTCTGCGTTCATTTCTATATAGTCATGACTCTATAGTTTTGGGCTACATATCCCTATGACATGATTATATGCCTTATCAAGCTGAATGGTAAGATATAATTCTCTTCTTGCCATGACCCAAATAATGGGATCTGTCCATTTCTAAAGAACTAACATATCAAGCCCAAGATCCTAAAAATGCCATGGTCATTCTGAACCTGTGCAGAATTTTGTCTGTGTCTTTGGGATCTGGTTTTGTCAATAATTTTCTTGCACAAGTGACTCTGCCCAGGAGTCCTAGAGACTGGATCCATTCATTCAGCAGATATTTGAGCCCCTTACTCCATGCAAGGTACTGTGCAGGACACTGGGGGAATCACAAAACATAATGACATCTGTGCCCTCCATCTAGCTAACATCCACTTGGGAAAGTTGTGCAGGAAAATTTAAATAATAACACAAGAATTTTTAAAATAATAATAATAATATAACACATTTCAAAACAGTAGGATATGATCAAGTAATAAATAATGGTTTATAACTGTCCTTCTCAATCTGTTAAATGCGTGCAAATCTCTCACACACCTTGTTCTGATTCAGTAGGTTGTGGGGGAGAATAGTAGATTGGGAATAGATGGGAATAAGTTCTTAATTGATGCCAAAGCTGATGGCTCATGGTGAGGTACCCAGGGAGCCACAGTGGATTTACAAGAGTACTATGGGACTTTTTTATTTAAAACACACACACACACACACACACACACACACACCTGTGTTCATTATTTGTGAGCTATAGTAGTTCATAGTTTCATCATTAGATCATGCTGCATTGATTTGAGCTTATATCTTTGCAAAGCCAGATGCTTGGCAGTAACTGTGATAAAAACACAAGCAGTGTGCAAAATCCGTGCATAACTGCCAAGGAGGGTGACAGTGTCCAATCTGATTTCAAAGTTTGAGAAATTGTGCCAATGACACATATATTCATTAATAAGTAATTATGGTTATATAAGAATAAAATGTTAAACAACAGTTTTCTTTCAGCTATACACTATTTCTTCCCAACAGCTGCTGAGTCGTTAGGACATGATTTATTAAGTTGTTTGGACATAACTGCTACATGAGGAAGACTCTTTGGTATTTCTTTTGGCCAAGGGTCACCACGAAAAACAACTGGGGGACACTTCAGATGCTGTGAACAGCAAAAGTTGGGAAATCTCTGGGCTAGATAATAGGTATTATGAATTCAGAGAGGCTTGGAGTGGTCAGAGAAGGTCACATGGAGGCCATAGAATGTGAGTCCGGTCTGCAGGAGACACAGCATGGCTGCACTCCCCAGACTTTATGAAATGCCTGAACACATGGTTAGATTTACATATTGATTCAAAACATCCACTTCCCTGTTTTTTTTTTTTTGGTGCCAGGAATGCACACAGGTTTCTACTCACAAGACGCCCCTTGTGTAGGGCAATGCCAATTGCTGGGTAGCCAACTGCCCCAAATCAGATTTACCTCCCATATTGTACAAGACATGTTCTGATCTGGAGAGTAGCTGGGTGCTCTGGGTTCCGGGTTAGGTGCCAGTGCAGTCTTCCTTGGGTGAGTAACATCAATGCCACCTGGCATTCTGAGTGTCTGCAGACCACAGTGTGTTTCTGTGAGTCAAATTTTTCAAAGAACGAGAATTTTTATTTCCATTGTCTTAGAGGTATTAGTTACTGTTCAGTGGACTTATTTTTTATGGCCCTCTTTTATTAGTTTTGTTTTGGGAACAAGTCTGTTTTTTCTCCACAGAATTAATTTATGTATTTCTAAAAAGTACTTGAACATGAACATGTTAATAAAATTTTTATTTGATTTCACTAATCATTTTTCTCCCCAACCCAAATGGTGTTGAGTCCAGAGCAATAGGCAACAGGGAGCTGGTACAAACAGCAGTGAGGTCAAACAAAGTATTATTTAGGAAGGACTGAAAGGAGGAAAGATCGGGGAAGCCGGTGGCAAAGCTCTATCTAGTGTGTGTGACAGTGGCTATAGAAATGAAATGAAAGAGATGGCTATAAAAGATACAAGAAGGGGCTCTAGTAGCTGGTTGTATATGAAGGGAGGCAGAAAGATCATGCTGGGGCCCCTGGAGGCCTGGGTGACTGGGAGAATGCTGGAGAAATATAGGAGAGTCAAAAGAGAAGAACCCCTTTTGGAAGGAAGAGGTGAGTGTGGTTTTTGCTGCTGGATTTCAGGTGATGGTGGAAATATGTCATTGCAGTTAAAACCAGAGATATTGGAAGATAGGGAGTGAATTTGGTTAGGAAGGAGGCAAAGTACTGAGAAGGTACATCCTCCGTGGAAAGGGTGGGGGTTTGAGGCCAGTCACTGCTGAATCTGGAGAAGCATCTAAGCTGATAGGGCAGCAGGATAAAATGGAGCCAATGAATTAGACAAAGTAGGAACAGTCAGAAAGCTTGGAGGAGTGTAGTAAAAGGAGCCTCTGGAAAGAGGCATGAAAAGTTTCATTGAGCGAGTGCCTCACAGGCGCAAAGAATGAGCTTACGTGCTGGCTTGTTACATTATACCTACAACTCATTCTGAGATGGATATTATCATCCTCATTTTACGGGTGAGGAAATAGATGGTCAGAAACACTGTGTAACTCGGTCAAAGTCACTCCCTTAGTTAAGTGGAAAGATTTGAATCCAAGTCCTTAGTTGGAACCCAAAGTGCTTGCTCTTCCCATAAACCTTTCCAGAATGGAAATGAAAATGGTCAAGACTGCTGTGACCTGTTAGAGCAAAGGTCTTCGCCTTTGGTCTTTAGAGGCTCCCTGGATGAGCTTCAGAAAGCTTATGAATCCCTAAAGTTACATGAAAAGTTTTGTTTTAAAAATTGACATTTCTTTTTTTGTCCTGATGAGATGGTCTATAACTTCCACCAGGTTTCCAAAAAGATTTTTGAATCCTCCCCCAAATATAGGGACAGCTGTTCTGGACGGTAAGTTTAGTAGAGCCGTGATTGCAGGGAGTTGTGGCCTAAACAGGTAGTGAGGAAGGCAAAGTGGTGTGTGATATTTGAGAAATTTGGCTCTGAAAGAAGAAAAATGCTATGGTAGTTGGAAGAGGGAGAAGAGGTGAGTAAAATGTGTATTTTTTTTTTCTTTAGTTGGGGAGTATGAGCCTGTTTGGCACCAGACAGGAAAGGGTCAATGAGAGACACTGATGACTTGGGGGCGCGGCCGGGAAGAGTGCTAACTGGGGAGGAAACAGGCTGGAGACAGGGCGGAGGCTGAGTTCTCCCGGCGGCGGGGGGCTGGGTGCCCCCGCGGGCCATTGCCGTCGCCCCATTGGCTTCAGTGATACTCTAGGAACATTCTCTTTCAGAAATACTGTCCAAAAAAAAAAAAAAAGAAGGAAGGAGAAAGATAGGAAGGAAGGGAGGAAGAGGTGAGAAGGGGAGGAGGGAAAAATAAGGCTGGAAATGATACATTCCTACACCTGTCTTCATTCCTAGGGGTCAGGACCAATTCTGTGACAGTGTCTAATTCATGTATCAAGAGGGGGTGGAGACTCCCAGGGACAAAATCCACACGCTAAGCTCTGAATGAAGAGTACATGCGAGCTTCCAAGGACGGTCATTTTGGAACTTAGAAGGGAAGGGAGGAGGTCCAGCTAGCCGGTTTTTATTAGAAAATTCTTCATCTCTTTTTATCTCCTGGATTTCAGATGCATTTAATTATCCTTCCCAAGTGCCATATTCTACTTTTAATGAAAATCTTTTTTTTAAGATTCTTGATACAGATGCAAATTAAATTTGGTGTTTTGTTTACATGAAGGAAAATAAAAGTAGTACCTTGTTTGATTATGGACTATGAGCATTGTGTTTTTGAGCTTGTTTTTAAGTAAAAATAGAATTTTATCATTATCAGTAGATGCTCATGGAATATCAAAAATCAAATTTAGTCCATGTTTGCAACATCTGGGTATTAAGGACTTCACTAAGGAATCCACAGCTACAGAAGTTTCTAATCAAAATGTATATACATACAAACATACATATGCATATACACACGCATGCATGATTTTCATTAGCATGAAATATGTGTTTAGATTCCATGATATTCTGGGCATTGTGTTGTCCCTAATTCCAAGGAGCTCAGAATCAAATAAGCAAACAAAGATAAGCAAATTAATAATTACCATAAAAATAACGTCTGCTGAGAATTTACTACATGTCAGGCACTGTTCTAGATGCTTTACAAGTATTAACCCATTTAATCCTCACAATAAACCTAGGTCATAGTCGCTATTATTGTCTTCATTTTACATGTGAGGAATCTGAGGCTAAAAGAGTTAAATAACTTGCCCGAGGTCACACAACTAGCAAATGGTGGCTCTAGGCAGCCCACATTCTTACCGCAAAGGCAGTTATAGAGACAGATGTCCAGGATAGAAGGGGATGGAAGGAAGGAAAGGTGTGGGACAGAGCTGCTTCCTGGTGGAGGTGAGCTTTGAGCTGGGTTCTTGAGGGTGAGGTAGGTGATTATAGGCAGACATGTCCAAAACAGCAGGAAGAGTTCTAGAACTCAGGTAGGCTGGTGTTATGGACTCTATTGTAGGAGGGGTAAAGATAGGGTAGCAAGTGAAATTAGAGAGATAGTCAGAAGGCAGATCATGAAAGACTTTGAATGCTGTACCAAGAAGCTTAGATTTCATCCTGTGGCTTGTGAAAGATTTAAATGAAGACATGCCACAACCGTGGGCAAAACACCGGAGTGGGGCACATGAGGGCCTTATTTTCTGAACTGCTCTGGAGTTTTAGGTTTTTGTTTTTTTACCATACTAAAAAAAAAAAGAAAGAAAAGAAAAATTCCCAATGAATCATAAACGCTTATTAAAGCATTGTTATGGGAAATTTTAACTTACTGTTAACTCCTTGATTAGTAAATAACATTCCTCTTTTATAATCATTTAAAATAATAAAAGGTTAATAAGACTAATTAATTAATAAGATTAATTAAGAATGACTAAGAATAAATAAAACAACAGTGATAAAGCTGATTGTCCTTCAGGCTTTGA
Organism: Smutsia gigantea; assembly: GCA_032199065.1. Lineage (NCBI taxonomy): Eukaryota > Metazoa > Chordata > Mammalia > Pholidota > Manidae > Smutsia > Smutsia gigantea. The sequence continues at coordinate 187,754 of JAVSCE010001583.1, read as the reverse complement.
GAAAGGGTATATTTCTTGAGTGTTGATATAATTATTTACTTTATGACTTCATTTTAGATTCTGCCTCCAAACTCAATTTTAAGCTTTATCCTAGAGCCAAATTTCAGTCGTGTATATAGTGTATTATTTCCTGCCCATGTAATTCCAGCCCCTCTACCTTTCTAGGGACATGCATTTCTTTGAAAATACACTTTAAATAGTATGTGGCCCCATCTCATGCACTGTGGAAAACCACACCTTCACCAAGATGCCAAAGCTTCCCAGGGAGTCTCGCATTATCAGGGTCACCTTCTGTTTTGAATTCCAGCTCCTACTACATTTCTTTCTTTTTCATGATACTGCTTAATTAGTTCCCCTCTCCCACCAAATGAAAAAAAGTACTTTTTTTCTTTTTTTTTAAATTCTTTATTAAGGTATTATTAATATACACTCATATGAAGTTTTCACATGAAAAAACAATGTGGTTACTACTTTTACCCATATTATCAAGTCCACACCCATACCCCAATGCAGTCACTGTCCATCAGATTCACTGTTTGCCTTCTCTGTGCTATCCAGTTTTCCCCCCTCCCCCCACCGTGTGTACTAAACATAATACCCCTCAATCCCCTTCTCCCTCCCCACCTGCCCTGCCCCACCCCTCCCCTTTGGTAACCACTAGTCCCTTCTTGGAGTCTGTGAATCTGCTGTTATTTTGTTCCTTCAATTTTGCTGCGTTGTTATACTCCACAAATGAGGGAAATCATTTGGCACTTGTCATTCTCCACCTGGCTTATTTTACTGAGCATAATATCCTCCAGCTCCATCCACGTTGTTGCAAATGGTAGGATTTGTTTCTTTCTTATGGCTGAATAGTATTCCATTGTGTATATGTACCACATCTTCTTTATCCATTCACATACTGATGGACACTTAGGTTGCTTCCATATCTTGGCTATTGTAAACAGTGCTGTGATAAACATGGGGGTGCATATGTCTTTTTGAATCTGAGAAGTTGTATTCTTTGGGTAAATTCCAAGGAGTGGGATTCCTGGGTCAAATGGTATTTCTATTTTTAGCTTTTTGAGGAACCTTCATATTGCTTTCCACAATGGTTGAACTAGCTTACATTCCCACCAGCAGTGTAGGAGGGTTCCCCTTTCTCCGCGTCCTCACCAGAATTTGTGGTTCTTAATCTTTTCTATGCTGACCATCCTTACTGGTGTGAGGTGATAACTCATTGTGGTTTTAATTTGCATTTCTCTGATGATTAGTGATGTGGAGTATCTTTTCATGTGTCTGTTGGCCACCTGAATTTCTTTTTTGGAAAATTGTGTCTTCATATCCTCTGCCCATTTTTTAATTGGGTTATTTGCTTTTTGGGTGTTGAGGCATGTAAATTCTTTATATATTTTGGACATTAACCCCTTGTCGGATATGTCATTTACAAATATATTCTCCCATACTGTAGGATGTCTTTTTGTTCTATTGATGGTGTCCTTTGCCATACAGAAGCTTTTTAGTTTGATGCAGTCCCATGTGTTCATTTTTGCTTTTGTTTCCCTTGCTTGAGGAGATGCGTTTAGGAAGAAGTTGCTCATGTTTATATTCAGGAGATTTTTGCCTGTGTTGTCTTCTAAGAGTTTTATGGTTTCATGACTTACATTCAGGTCTTTGATCCATTTGGAGTTTACTTTTGTGTATGGGGTTAAACAGTAATCCAGTTTCATACTCTTGCATGTAGCTGTCCAGTTTTCCAACACCAGCTGTTGAAGAGGCTGTCATTTCACCACTGTATGTCCATGGCTCCTTTATCGTATATTAATTCACCATATATGGTTGGGTTTATATTAGGGCTTTCTAGTTGGTTCCATTGATCTATGGGTCTGCTCTTGTGCTAGTACCAAACTGTCTTGAGTACTGTGACTTTGTAGTAGAGCTTGAAGTCAGGGAGCATAATCTCCCCAGCTTTATTCTTCCTTTTCAGAACTGCTTTGGCTATTTGGGGTCTTTTGTGGTTCCATATGAATTTTAGAACGATTTTCTCTAGTTCATTGAAGAATGCTGTTTGTATTTGATAGGAATTGCATTGAATCTGTAGATTGCTTTAGGCAGGATGGCCATTTTGACAACATTAATTCTTCCTATCTATGAGCACGAGATGTGTTTCCATTTATTGGTATCTTCTTTAATTTCTCTCATGAGTGTCTTGTAGTTTTCAGGGTATAGGTCTTTCACATCCTTGGTTAGGTTTATTCCTAGGTATTTTATTCTTTTGGATGCAATTGTGAATGGAATTGTTTCCGTGATTTATCTCTGCAAGTTCATTGTTAGTATATAGGAATGCAACAGATTTCTGCATATTAATTTTGAATCTGGAACTTTGCTGAATTCAGATATTAGATTTAATAGTTTTGGAGTGGATTCTTTAGGGGTTTTTTATGTACAATATCATGTCATCTGCAAACAGGGACAGTTTAACTTCTTCCTTGCCAATCTGGATGCCTTTTATTTCTTTGTGTTGTCCCATTCCCATGGCTAGGACCTCCAGTACTATGTTGAATAGAAGTGGGAGAGTGGGCATCCTTGTCTTCTTCCTGATCTTAAAGGAAAAGCTTTCAGCTTCTCACTGTTACATATAATGTTGGCTGTGGGTTTGTCATATATGGCCTTTATTATGTTGAGGTACTTGCCCTCTATACCCATTTTGTTGAGAGTTTTTATCATGAATGGATGTTGAATTTTGTCAAATGCTTTTTCAGGATCTATGGAGATGATCATGCGGTTTTTGTCCTTCTTTTTGTTGATGTGGTGGATGATGTTGATGAATTTTTGAATGTTGTACATTTTGAATGTTGATGAATTTATTGCTTGCACCCATGGAATAAATCGGATTTGATCATGATAAATGATATTTTTCATATATTTTTGAATTCGGTTTGCTCATATTTTGTTGAATATTTTTGCGTCTATGTTCCTCAGGGATATTGGTCTGTAATTTTCTTTTTTTGTGGTGTCTTTGCCTGGTTTTGGTATTAGAGTGATGCTGGCCTCATAGAATGAGTTCGGAAGTATTCCCTCTGCTTCTACTCTTTGGAAAACTTTAAGGAGGATGGGTATTCGGTCTTCACTAAATGTTTGATAAAATTCAGCAGTAAAGCCATATGGTCCAGGCGTTTTGTTCTTAGGTAGGTTTTTGATTACCAGTTCAATTTCATTGCTGGTCATTGGTCTATTCAGATTTTCTGTTTCTTCCTGGGTCTGCCTTAGAAGGTTGCATTTTTCTAGAAAGCTGTCCATTTCTTCTAGGTTATGCAGTTTTTTAGCATATAATTTTTCATAGTATTCTCTAATAATTCTTTGTGTTTCTATGGTGTCCATAGTGATTTTTCCTTTCTCATTTCTTATTCTGTTTATGTGAGTAGACTCTTTTTTTCTTGAGAAGTCTGGCTATGGGTTTATCTATTTTGTTTATTTTCTCAAAGAACCAGCTCCTGCTTTCATTGACTCTTTCTATTGTTTTAATCTTCTCAGTTTTATTTATTTATGCTTTAATCTTTATTATGTCCCTCCTTATACTGACTTTGGGCCTCATTTGTTCTTCTTTTTCTACTTTTGTTAATTGTGAGTTTAGACTGCTCATATGAGATTATTATTCTTTCCTGAGGTAGGCCTGTATTGCAATATTGTTTCCTCTTAGCACCGCCTTTGCTACATCCCACAGATTTTGCAGTGTTGAATTATTGTTGTCATTTGTCTCCACATATTGCTTGATCTGTTTTTATTTGGTCATTGATCCACTGGTTATTTAGAAACATGTTGTGAAGCCTCCATGCGTTTGTGGGATTTTTCATTTTCTTTGCATTTAATTTACTTCTAGTTTCATACCTTTGTGGTCTGAGAGGCTGGTTGGTACAATTTCAATCTTTTTAAATTTACTGAGGCTCTTTTTGTGGCCTAGGATATGATCTATTCTTGAAAATGTTCCATGTGCACTTGAGAAGAATGTGTATTCTGCTGCTTTTGGGTGTAGAGTTCTGCAGATGTCTGTTAGGTCCATCTGTTCTAATGTGTTGTTCAGTGCCTCTGTCTCCTTACTTATTTTCTGTCTGCCTGATTGGTCCTTTGGAGTGAGTAGAATGTTGAAGTCTCCTAGAATGAATGCATTGCATTCTATTTCCCCTTTTAATTCTGTTAGTATTTGTTTCACATATGTAGGTGCTCCTGTGTTGGGTGCATAGATATTTATAATGGTTATATCTTCTTGTTTGATTGACCCTTTTATCATTATGTAATGTACTTCTTTGTCTCTTGTAACTTTCTTTGTTTTGAAGTCTATTTTGTCTGATACAAGTACTGCAACTCTTGCTTTTTTTTTTCCCTATTACTTGCATGAAATGTGTTTTTCCATCCCTTCACTTTTAGTCTGTGCATGTTTTGGGGTTTAAAGTGAGTCTCTTGTAGGCAGCATATAGATGGTCTTGTTTTTTTATCCATTCAGTGACTCTGTGTCTTCTGATTGGTGCATTCAGTCCATTTACATTTAGGGTGATTATCGACAGGTATGTACTTGTTGCCATTGCAGGCTTTAGATTCGTGGTTACCAAAGGTTCAATGTTAACCTCCTTACTATCTAAGAGTCTAACTTAACTCACTTAATATCCTATTACAAACACAGTCTAAAGGTTCTTTTTTTCTCCTCCTTTTTCTTCTTCGTCCATTCTTTATATATTAGGTATCATATTCTGTACTCTTTGTCTATCCCTTGATTGACTTTGAGGAGAGTTAATTTAATTTTGCATTTGTTTAGTAATTAACTGTTCTACTTTCTTTACTGTGATTGGGGATAGTTGATTTAATTTTGCATTTGCTAAGTAATTAATTGTTCTACTTTCTTTACTGTGGTTTTATTACCTCTGGTGACAGTTAATAAACCTTAAGAACACTTCCATTTATAGCAGTCCCTCCAAAATACACTATAGAGATGGTTTGTGGGAGGTAAATTCTCTCAGCTTTTGCTTATCTGGAAATTATTTAATCCCCCTTAAAATTTAAATGATAACCGTGCCAGATAAAGTATTCTTGGTTGGAGGCCCTTCTGCTTCATTGCATTAAATACATTATGCTACTCCCTTCTGGCCTGTAAGGTTTCTGCTGAGAAGTCTGATGATAGCCTTATGGGCTTTCCTTTGTATGTGATCTTATTTCTCTCTCTGGCTGCTTTTAATAGTCTGTCCTTATTCTTGATCTTTGCCATTTTAATTACTATATGTCTTGATGTTGTCTTCCTTGGGTCCCTTGTGTCAGGAGATCTGTGCACCTCCATGGCCTGAGAGACTATCTCCTCCCTCAGATTGGGGAAGTTTTCAGCAATTACCTCCTCAAAGACACTTTCTATACCTTTTACTCTCTCTTCTTCTTCTGGTACCCCTATAATGCGAATATTGTTCCGTTTGGATTGGTCACACAGTTCTCTCAATATTATTTCATTCTTAGAGATCCTTTTTTCTCTCTGTGCCTCAGCTTCTTTGTATTCCTCCTGTCTAATTTCTATTTCGTTTATTGTCTCCTCCACCATATCTAATCTGCTTTTAAGCCTTTCCATTGTATGTTTCATTTCTGATACTGTGTCCCATAATGATTGAATCTCCGACCAGAATTCATTCCTGAGTTCCTGAATATTTTTCTGTACCTCCATGAGCATCCTAATGATTTTTATTTTGAAATCCCTTTCAGGCAGATTCATGAGGTCAATTTCATTTGAATCTTTCTCAGGGTTGTATTCATAATTTTACTTTGAACCAGGTTCCTTAGGCATTTCCTATTTGTATATGGTGCCCTCTAGTGTCCAGAAGCTGTACTCTCTGGAGCTGCTCAGCCCCTGAAGCAGTATTGGGGGTTGCAGGGGAGCAGTTTTGGTGCCTTGGTGGAGGAAAGAGCTGTTTCCTGCTTCCCAGTTGCTACGTCTGTCTACACTGCCTGAACCAGTGGGCTGAGCACACATGTATAAGCCTCTGTGCTTTGCATTTTTAGTTGCTGTAGACGGGGCTTCCCTCTGGCTGACCTAACACCAGGGTAGGGTTGGCCGGTTTGCAAGCCAGGTGGGGTTGGCCGGGAGAAAGGCTCAGTAAGCTGTGTACCATGGTGGGGGTCCTTGGAGCTCTGTAGCCAGCCAGGTTACTGGAGCTCCTGACAATCATGAATGTTCCCAACCTGCTGGGCAGTGTACACCTGCACACTTTTGTCTACCTGTCCTTTCTCCTGAGTAGTAGGCTCTGTGCAATCCTTGCCCCTTTAGCCGCCCTCTTGTTCTTAAGAAGTCTCTCAGACTGCCCGCCTTTCTTTTGTTCGAGAGCAGCCAGATATGGATCCCTGCTTTCCACAGCAGTTGGATTCTCAATCTCTCCAGGTATTCTGCCTGTCTTAGCTTTCCAACCCCCTAATCATCAGAGTACCATGAAAACACCTTGAAAGGTGTTTTGTGCTCCCAGATCATATATCTGGAGTTAGATGTTCAGCAGTCCCAGGCCTCCTTTACCTCCCCACTCTGTTTCTCTTCCTCCCACTGGTGAGTGCTGGGTGGGGGAAGAGCTTGGGTCCCACCAGGCCATGGCTTTGGTACATTACCCTTTTCCATTTCATTTATCGTCTCCTTCACCATATCCAATCTGCTTTTAATACCCTCTATTGTGGACTTCAACGATTGGATCTCCAACCAGAATTCATTCCTTTGTTCTTGAATATCTTTCTGTACCTCCATGAGCATGTTAATGATTTTTATTTTGAACTCCCTTTCAGGAAGAGTCATGAAGTCAGTGTCATTTAAATCTTTCTCAGGAGTTGTTTTAATAATTTTACTCTGAACCAGGTTCCTTTGGTGTTTCATATTTGTATATGGCATTCTCTAGTGCCCAGAAGCTCTTCTCCCTGGAGCTGCTCAGCCCCTGAAGCAATGTCAGGGATTGCAGGGGAGTGGTATTGGTGCCTGGGGGGAGGAAAGAGCTGTTTCCTGCTTCCCAGTTGCTATGCCTGTCTCCACTGCCTGAGCCAGTGGGTCGAGCACAAAGGTATAAGCCTCTATGCTTTGCATTTGTAGTTGCTGTAGACAGGTCTTCCCTCTGGCTGGCCTAACACCAGGGTAGGGTTTGCCAGTTTGCGAGCGGGGGTGGGGGGGTGGGGGTGGGGGGCTGGGTGGGAGAAAGGTGCAGTAGGCTGCGTATCACGGAGGGGGTCCTTGGAGCTGTGTAGCCAGCCAGGGAGCTGAAGCACCTTAAGATTGTCTAAGGAGGAAGATTTCTGTTTCCTCCTTAAATATGAGAGTCTATATGGCAAAGCTCCCAACCTAATGGGCAGAGTGCACCTGGAGAATTTTGTCTACCTGTCCTCTCTCCTGAGCAGTAAGCGCTGTGCAATCCTTGCACCTTTAGCAGCCCTCTTGCTAAGGCCTTCCTTGTTAGGAAGTCTCTTACACTGTCTGCCTTTCTTTTGTTCCAGAGCAGCCGGATATGGATCCCTGCTTTCCACAAGCACATGGAATCTCAGCCTCTCCAGGAATTCCTCCTGTCTTAGCTTTCCAACCCCATAATCATGAGAGTATCATGCAAGGACCATGAAATGTAGGTTTGTGCTCCCAGAGCAGATCTCCGGAGTTAGGTATTCAACAGTCTCAGGCCTCCACTCCCTCCCTGCTCCTTTTCTCTTCCTCCCACTGGTGAGCTTGGGTGGGGGAAGGGATTGTGTCCCACTGGGCCACAGCTTTGGTATGTTACCCTGTTCTGTGAGGTCCGCTCTTTTCTCCTGGTGTATGCAGTCTGGCGCAGTCCTCTTTCCTGTTGCTCTTTCAGGATTAGTTGTCTTAATTATATTTTCGTGTTATATGCGGTTTTAGGAGGAAGCCTGTGTCTCACCTCTCTCGCCGCCATCTTTAATCCTCCTGTATTCTTCTCCCTTCTCTCTCTTTTTTTTTAATTGAAGTATCATTGATATACAATCATACTGGTTTCAAGTACACAATGCAGTAGTTCAACAGGTACCCATATTATTAAATCTTCATCCCCACTAGTGCAGTTACTATCTGTCAACATAGAAAGATGTTGCAGCAACATTCTGTCTTAATGTGCAAGTATATTCCAGATACCTGTTAAGCAATTATAAGAGACTAAAAAGTTCATGTTTGGAAATGCAATTATAATTTTACTTACCAAATAAAGTAGATTTAGAAGGACAGATGGAAATTTAATTCATTAATATAGTATTGTTCTCTACTGTGGTAGCAGTTGAGATTCAGTCTTCGGGTATAGTATATAAAAGCTAAAGACATGTATGCTGAGAATAAATGTATGCTGATATGTTACTTATAAAATGTTCACCTATTTTTTGAAAATGCTGTCTTTACTAATCAGTATTGAACATTTATCCCCTATCACTTCAGGTAAAATAGGAATTATTGAGGCTCAATTTAGAATAACAGATTGAAAGTGTGTATATTCAGAATCTATAAAACCCTTAAATCTGTATAGTTCTTAAGTTAGTAAACTGAAAACACAGGAAAAGAAGTAACTGCCTTGGCAATCAGGATGTAGCTATAAGAGTGGAAAAAAGCAGTTTCAGAACCCAGGAGACATAGGTGTTTAAAAAATTGTATACAGGCCATAGTTTTGGACATGATTAAGCTGAGTTTTGAAGATAGCTAAGTACTTGCTAGACAGAGGTTGCTGTGAGTTGAACTGTGTTCCCCCAGGAGGAACCAGCTCTGCAGGCAACTTGATTTTGGACTTTTAGGCTTCAGGACTGTGAAGCAATACATTTCTGCTGTTTTAAACCATGCAAGTTGGTGGTAATTTGTTGCAGCAGCCTAAGAAACTAATACAGATGCCTGTGGAAGCAAAACTTGGAAGAAGAATAGACAAAAGACAGTGTAGTAAAGGCCTAGGTTGTGAAATGGCCTGGGCAGTTGTTTATGGAAGATCCTCAGGAACATTACACAGGAGGGGTTTCGGACTCCTGGTCCTGCCATTAACAGGCCATTACTGCTGTCTTTGGTTCTTAGGTAGAATACTGCTAGACCTTCCAAAATACTGGCTGCATATCTACAAAAAGGGAAAACACCTAAGATCTGAAATCACACTATTACATGTACTTGCTTGTTTCATGCATTTCTCTAAAAATTAAGAAGAATTTGTCCTCTTATATCCCAAATATGGTAAAAGAGAGTTGTAATTGGATATCTGCCCTATGAAAAGTAATAAAAGGAACCCTTTTCCCTGCTCCCCTTGCTGCTGACTTGGCTTAGACTGATGGTAAATTCCTCTGTATCTCTCCCTTGCCAAGGAGCTCATATAGTGCTGAGACCTAGGATGAGTGCGCTGAGTGGGAGGACAATGAGTTACCCCCAGGGAGCAGCTGAAAGCTAGAGAGAGGAGAATCTGCTTTCTAAAAAGAGTGGGCCTCACTGGCTGCTTTGATGAGTGAGATGTCTACATGACACCAGTCATCCCTCTGAGCCTATGAAGGGCTCAACTCTCCTCTATGTGAATGTGGAACAAATTCTTAAAGAGTATTGGTTTTGAAGTGGCATTAGGTTATTCAGTTTTACTGGGGAAAAGTGGGGATAGGTAGGTACTTGCATGTCTCCACCTATCCTCATGGAGCCCCCCGCCGGTGTAATTATAACAGCTATCATAAAATGAGCTCTTCCTGTGAGTCAGGCTCAGAATTAAGTAATTTATGAACAAGATTAGTTTTGGTCTTCAAATCAACCCTTGAAGATAGATACTAGTATTACTCTGTATTATAAATAAGGAAACTGTGGCTTTGAGGGGCTAAGAAATATGCCCAATGGCACATCTCCATATAAGTGATGGGGCTAAAATTGATAACCAAGCATCAAACATCACTAACTTTCGGAATGTGACTTAACCAGTGGAGTGGTGATGAAGGACAACTCAGGAAAGGAGAATGGCACCAGATCTTAGCCTTGGCTATCCCAATAAGGACTTTAGACTTTATAAATAACAAGACGTGGTATATATGCACAGTGGAATATTACTCAGCCATAAAAAGAATGAAATCTTACCATTTGTGACAACATGGATAGATCTAGAGGGTATTATGCCAAGTGAAAAAAATCAGACACAGATAGACAAATACCATATGCTTCCATATATGTGGAATATAAAAAACAAAACAAATCAACAAACAAACAAAGGAAAACCCAGAAATAGATTCATAAATACAAGAGAACAAAATAGTGGTTGCCAGAGGGGATGGGGGGAGGGAGGTAGATGAAGTAGGTGAACAGGATTAAGAAGCACAAACTTCCAGTTGTTAAATAAATAAGTCACAAGGATGAAAAGTATATCACAGGGAATACATTCAAAAATGTTGTAATAACTTTGTATGGTAACCATACTTATCATGGTGAGAATTTCATAACGTAAATAAATGTTGAATTGCTATGTTGTACACCTGAAACTAATGTAATACTCTATGTCAACTATACTTCAATGAAAAAAAAGGACTCACTGAAAATTTTTAAGCAGAAGAGTCAAAGGGCACCCAACATTTGGTAGATCTTCAGAAATTTCTGTTGAATGAACACAATCAGCTGTGGTTTACAAGCGATGGAGAAGGGATGGCAGGCATGCAGGACAGGAGCAACAGAGACCAGTTAGGAGGCTGGTGAATAAACCAAGTGAAAAAGTTGAAATTTCTTCATATGTCACATAGAGTCCCTATCAAACTTTTTCTGGCTCTCCCTTATTTAAAATTATCTTGCAAACTTGAGCAACAGTGTCTGTGGAATGACCCCATGCCCTCCTGCGCCTCCCACAACTTGTCCTAGAACATTTAAAATGCATCTTTCCAGCATCAACAACACAAATCCTAAAAGCAACCATTTCATTGTGAAAAAGTTACAGTCCACGTTGGAGCCAGAGACCTGAGCTCAGATTCATGTCTTAGCTGGTGTACTGCCTTCTTTATACTCTCTCTATACAGTGCCTTTTCCATTGGGTGACTGGCTAAACTCACACTGGAGTGTCACCTCTCTGCTTTGCCAGTAACTCAGCTATTTCAAGCTTTGAAAGCAGTAAACTCAGCTATTTCATACTCTTGGCAGTCTTAATTTCCTTTCAAACCTCCCAAGTTTGGACTTCAACTATTTGCATATTGGTAAACTCTCTACCAGCCCCCTCAATGCCTTGCCCCAGTTTTTGCCTTTCCATATCTAGTTTCTTCTACCTGAAAGGCGATTTTTTTCCCCTTATATAACTCATTGGGTTTTTTTTTTCCACAAATCCTGAAGGATTTGGCTCATGTTTTACATTTTCTCTAGGGTCTTTTTTTTGTCCTGCTTCCTCACCTTCCAAGACTGAGATAAATTCATTGTCTTCTTGGTGTTCATGTGCACATTTCTTTAATTATACTGGTATGTATGGAACCTTTAAACAATATCATTTCATTTCACTAGGCTTCTTACATGCCTGTTCATGCTTTTGACAAACATTGATTGAAAATTTACTATGTGCCAGGCAATGGATGCTGCAGGAATTTGCTTGTGGTATGAGAACTCTCATCTTTACAAATCTACATGGTCTCATCCCGTTTGTTTTATATTTGTGCAATGTTTTCATAAATATTAACAACTATTTTACATAGCCTGCTTTGGGTTTGCAGATAGTGGAACCAAAGCAATGTCAGGAGCCTGGAAGTAAAATGTCCATTCAGCGTAATCCTGGGCTAAAAGGGCTCCATCGTCCCACTTTTGCATTTACATCATAGCCAGCAGACTTCCCTTACAACATCTTTATTTGTACAATCAGTTTATTTCTGTTATAAAAACAACATGGTGAGTGCGAATCAATGGGAAAGTCCAAAAACACATTTAAAAAATTAAAGTCACCCATAAGTGAAGCACTCTGGAAGATTTCCACTAATATTTTGGTATATTTTCATTCATATGTACATATATAGTTATATTTATGCATATGCATTATATTAAACAGTTGAGTTTAATATGATGTTTAACCACAAAACCAATTTTTGCATTCTATTTTCCCCCTTACCAATCTATGTATTTTCCATGCCACAGAAAAATTTTAGTAAACATAATAAATTTAGTAAAAATAATTACATTATTTCAATTATATTATTATTACTTGTTTAACCAACCCTCGACTGTTGGACATTTAAATCATTTTTGGTTTTTAGCTATTATAAATAATATTGCAATGCACATTTTCATAAGAATGTCTATAATAGCTTTATTCATAATAGCTAAAAACTAAAAATAGCCCAATGTCTATCTGCAGAAGAGTAAATAAACAAATTGTTATATATTCATACAACGGAACAGTGCTCAGCAGTATAAAGAAACAAACCTCCAATACACAAAAAAAACCACAGATGAATCTAAATAATATTATGTTGAGTGAAAGATAACAGATGCAAAAGAGAATATACCAGATGATTCCATGTACATGAAGTTCTAAAATGGGTTAAATAGAACCATGGCACTAGAGATTAGAACAGTGGTTACCTCTTGGCTACGCAACTGGCTAGAATGGACAGTATGGAACTTCTGGAATGATGGATACATTAGTCTGTTTGGGCTGCTGTAATGAAAATACCATAAAATGAATGGCATATGAGCAACATTTATTTCTCATAGTTATGGAGGATGGAAAGTTCAAGATCATGGTGCTGGCTGATTCAGTGTCTGGTAGGAGCCCACTTCTTCATAGGCTGCAACTTCTCCCTGTGTCCTCGCATGGTGGAAGGAACAAGCCAGCTCCCTGGAGCCTTGTTTAAAAGGGCACTAATCCCTTTTATGCACAGACCTAATCCACAGGCCCCATATCCTGATATCATCATCTTGGGGATAGGATTTCAATGTATGAATTTGGGGGACATAATTCAGACAATAGCAAGGGAGATAGTCTATGCCTTCACTGGAATCGTGGCTGCATGGGTGTATATATTTGCCAAAGTTCATTGAACTATACATTTAAAATTCATACACTTTATTATATGCAAATTATACCTTAGGTTTTTAAAGTTCCAAAGATTGGAATTAAACAAGAGGGATTGTAAATTAGGAGAATTAAAAGACATATCAAATGGATTTAGAAATGGACAGGACTATAATGATTAGGGATGTACACTAAAGTGATGAAACTACGGAAAAATGCATGGAAGCAATTATCAGAAAAGTCAGTCACTTTAGCAGGAAAAGAGAGGGTTGTTCTAGGTATGGGGCAAATGGAGGGTGTCTGGGGTGGCCGTCAAAGTTCTTTTTCTTGATTTGGATGGTGGTTGCGTGGTTGCAAAGGTGTTTGCCCAAATAGCACATCTGTTTCATGCTGTTTTTTTGTGTATCTCTGTGTTTTATGTGACAAGAAGAAGCTTTTTTCAAAAAAAAAATTAAAAGGAAACCCAGTGAACTTCTATAGATAGGATATTCAAGGAAGGCCTCTCTGAGAATGTGACTTTGAGATGAGCCTTGAAGGATGAAAAGAACCCAGCTAGACAAAGAATATGGGGAAGACCCAAGATAAGAGGCAACCTTAACAAATGCACATGTGAAAACCTGAGAGATCAGCATAAGCATTATGGAGATGATGAGAAAAATAGAGACCAGAGCTTCCTCTCTCCGCACCACGTGAAGACACAGTGGGAAGGCAGCTGTCTGCAAGCCAGGAAGAGGGCCCTCCCTGGAGCACAGAATTGTCTGGCCCTTTGATTTTGTAATTCCCAGCTCCCTGAATTGGGAGAAATGAGTCCCTGTTGATTAAACCAGTCAGTCTATGGTATTTTGCTATGACTGCCGAAGCTGACTAAGACATCTGTCCTGCCGATTCCAGACACTTCAGCTGCTCCCAAATCCCGTCTCTGCCTCTTCAGCCCAGGGGGACTACTGCACTTTGCTTGAACTGTGGAGATGGGGTCCTGGTCCTCTCTGTGATTCTTCTCAGTCCTCACTCCATCCTTTGAGCTTCTAGCTATAGTATTACTCCCACCCAATCACCCAGAATCCTAAACTACCCCTGACATGGTGAGATAATCTAGGAAGACGTTTCCTCAAATGGACATGTCAGATAGTAAAGAACGGTTGAGCTCAAGAGAAAAACAGCAACTGTGGCAGCATTAAAACCTGAGAGCCATATTCATGTAATACCTTACTCTAGTTCAGTTGTGTGTAAGAATCACCTGAAGAGCATTAAAATAATATGGAGTTCTAGCAAGTTTTCCTTCACCAAAGTACATCTAAAAGTACTTTGATGGATCTTCATTCAATCAACCTAATCCCGAGTGTCAAATGTACGCATTTAGGAACTTCACTGAGTCACTCCCCACTTGCTTCATCCCCCAGGTCCATTCCCTCCCCTTTGCGGCCCTATCCTGGATCCTGGGAGGGTGACTCATGCGGACTGCATCCTCTCCTCTCATGGTTGCAGAGTTCTCTGGGCTCCCTGTTCAGAATCAGAAGGCCTGCTATCTTTTCCCCAGGATCCCTTCCCATGCCTCTGGTTTTGATAGTGGCTATTCCCTGTACAGCTACAGCCAGTACTTAGCTGTTGCTGGCTTGTTAAATTTTCAGTAATGTTGTCAGCTAGTTGCTAAACATTTCCAGTATTTAAAAACAAAGCATATGTATTTACAATGAAATAAACTGCATTTAAAATTACAAATGCTCAAAACCTATCATTTCCTAATTATTTTACTCTCATATATGCTCTGGAGGTTACTTACATTTGTTGCATTTGTTCGGTGGAAATCTTAGAGAAAGGTAGGCTGCTTTGCACTTCTTCCCATCTCCACATTCACTGACTTCACATTGGTAGCTTGAAATTGGCCATGACAGAAGGATTTACTCCTTAAAAATAGGCAAATATTCCAAGTAGACTTTTTTCTCCCTGAGGAACACCGTGTTAACATTCACCATAGCTACTGGTGAGGGCACCTGTCCACCACTCTAGCCCTGCCCGCCATTTGGTGGCCCTGCACCCTCCCTTTGAGGCTTCAGACCTGTGGATAATGACAGCTTCTCATCACTGCTAATAGCTGGGCTCTCATCGGTTCTCTTACCTCTGACCTCGCCTCTGGGAACAGTCCCACCATTAAACTCCCACCAGTTAGACCCTTTTGAGTGTATCATCTGTTTCCTACTGGATCCATGACTGATGTGGGAACCATTGCCAGAGACTAGGATTTCTGAAAGTGCAGCTGACAGAGGATGAATACTGCAAAGTGGGGATAATTTTTACATTTAAAAAGATTCATTGGTTGAGTAAGTTTAGGAAAGGAGGGATCTAACAAAATTAGAATGTTTCTTTACTGTGGGACTTCTTGGAGACTTTAATACAGCTGATATATATTATGAATAAGCTTTATACTTTTGACTATTTTTTTCCCTAAAAAGTTTCTTCTATAAGCAATTTTCCAAGAAGGATTCCCTTGGAGTCATTTTAGAGATGCAGTATTTCAGCTTACATTGGAAATTGATCTACAAAGGAAGATTCTGTAACAGCCCTCAGAGTATGTTTTTGTTTTTTGAACTGGTGATAGATGCCGCCATTTTTATAAATAGATACTAAAATACCACTTTTATCCATTGACATTGAAAAATAAGTCCTATACATATAAGTACAAAATTTAAATGTCTAAAGATTATCCCTATAAGCAATGGAAATCAATTTAAACCATTTTGGATGGAAAGCATTTTTAAATGTATGATAGCTCTGATGGTGTCTGTGTGATGCCTACTTAGGAACTTCTCAATATGATTTGGGGGTCTGCAGTTGTTGAGGTGCTACTACATTTAATGACACCAGACTACTGGTTTTGTGTTTTATGCAGATGCTTTAGATATTTCTTATTATTTCACTCTCTGTCAGGTTGTCAGCCATCATTGCTTCCAATTGTCAGTGTGCATAATCGTAGCTTCCCTTTTGCTTCTCTACCGCAGGAATACAATATCCAAGTTGGTTTAGAACTGTGTACACAGTGATGGGAGATGTTTATTCCCTATATTTTCATTTGATAAGGTTATCAGATAGCTTTCACGGAAGAGACATACTATATCAAACAGCCCAAATTTAAGCTAAACTAAAACTAAGTTGAATCTGTTTCATTGTCATAAATATGTATAATAAATTTTAAATGTAGAATAATAAACTCCAGTAAACAGAATATATTTTGAGGAAATTGACCCTTTGGCCTAATGTTTTTACTTTTAGAATATACTTTTTTGAAGTACGGACAATTCTTCATTATTTGGTGAAACTAAGTCTATTTTTTTGACAACCATTTTGTGAGTTTCATGTCAGACAAATTAATTCTGAAGGGAAAAATAAATGTTCACTTTCTGCTCTTTTTTTTTTGGACTGGATTTTCAATCCAAGATTGAAATCATCTCTGTGGGATGGCAGCTCAGAGAACCCAAACATCTGAAGGAGAGAGAACACAAAAATCACAGGAGAAACCCCCAGGAGCTCTGAAAAGGCACCCGCCTGAGGCAGAGCACACTTATACAAGCTTCCATCATGCATGAAATTACTGAGGACCTTTGCAGTGGCTCATGGGAGACCTATTTTACATGGATTTTGTTACAGAAGCTAACCACATTTTGAGTCAGACCGAGGGGTGTCTGATGTTAAATAAATAAATTAAAAAAAATGCTCTCATGAAAAATATCTCTTCCAGTCAGAAGCAGTCATCGGTGTGACTCATGACCTTGAAGCTGTGTTTGGACCTGATAGAGGATAGTCATCAGTCCAGCTCAAGAGCTGATCATGGCCATTGATTTCTAGAAAGGTGTCATTTTTCATTTAATGTTGGGAATGTGCAGTTAGGCATAAATGCAGACACACGCACACACACACATCAAATGTTTATTTTGTTTTGTTTTCTTTTCATATACTATGGGAAGAATTTTGAAAGAGCTTAATTTGGTTAAAGGAGATTGCTTTCTTAAAAGTTGATATTCACCTTCTGGGTGAAGGGAATCTAATTTAGGTTAAACCCACAGAAAATTGAGTTAAAGCTGGCTAGGACGGTCATAATAATGATAATGACCCTTACCATTTATTAGATTTCTATTAGAAGTGCTGTGCTAAGTAGTTTATATTCGTTCATGTTCATAATCTTCAGCACAATCATAAGATAGCCCCATTTTACAGATATACAAACTAACACTTACAGAAGTCAATCAACTTATCCAAGTTTACACATCAGGGAAGAAGAAGGGTTGGTTTTAAAACATCAAAGCCATTTGACTCATTTGTCCCTTTGACTTGCTTAATCAGCGGCCCTCTCCGTCTGTCACACTGTAGGCAAGTAGGTTCAAGAAGTTAACGCCTCAGGTCTAGATTTTAGCTGTAGTCCCTCACGGGCTGCCTGTGGCTGGCCTTCCCACCTGTGACCTGCTGGCCATATTGTGCCTATTCTTTTCTCTCTGGAATCCAGTTCTCCTTCATGAAAACCCTGTCATCTGCGGACGGACACGGACCCTCAGGATTCCAGGACTCAGCTCCACCTACTTTCTTGTCTTCACTTCCCATCACTTCCTTTCACATTCTTGTGCTACAGCTGTCCTGAAGCATTTGACTTCTCTGTGCGCTTTAGACTCGTCCTATTGGTAACATTTTCCCTACCTATAATATCTTCTGCCATGTCTATGTATCTAATTTTTTTTTCCCTTCCTGGTCTAGCTGCAGGACATGACACCTTCCCTGATCCCCCAGCTGGGAAGGATTCTTACCTCCTTTGAACTCCTGTGACAATTTGCATATATGTCTCTTATGGGTCTTGTCACTTACTACCTGGAGCACTAATTTTAGTGACCAGTTCTCATCTTGATATACCATAGGGGACCTTGCCTGTCTTATTCACCGCAGAGTCCTCATTTTCATATTAAGCATAGAATAGGCAATTAATAGATAACTGTAATATGGATGAAAAAACTTTTTTACTGCTAGCATGGCACCTCTTTTTATTGGAATATAACATACATACAGAAAAGAGAGAAAATGGTGTGCAGAACAATGAATTATTACCAGGTGAACATACCCGCTAAACTATGACCAAGGTCAAGAAATTGAGCATTAAATGCACCCCCATAAGCTCTCTATCCTTTCTCCTCCTGATTATTTACTTATTCTTCCCCAAAGTTGGCCACTAGCATAACTTATACTGCCACAGATTACTTTGACTATTTTTAAATTTCATATAATATAAATATACATATGTGTCCTTCAGTGTCTGGTTTCCTTAGTTCAATATTATGTTTGTGAGATTTATCCAAGTTGTTGCATGTAGCTGTAGTTTGTTTATTTTCATTGCCAAATAGTATTCCACCATATAACTATAGCTTGGTTTATTTATTTGTTCTACTCTTGATAGACATTTGAGTTGAGGTATTGTGTCTTGATGGACATTCCAGTTTTGGAATATTACAAATAATGCTGCTTACAAACGTTCTTCTGTTTGCATTTTAGTAATGATTATGGTATTGAGTTTAACACAATCCAAGTTGATTTCACGATAAATCATAATATATATGAGTGGTTAAAATGTTCCAATTTTGTGATAGACAGTGAACAGTATTAGTATAAGTGAAAAGATTACTGAAATAGGAATTCAACGTCCAATCAACAGGATTTGAAATACCAAAGCATCTGGGAGTTAGCATAAACCCATGCATGAATGCCTGCAAGGTAATGATGGTAATAAATAGAACCACATAGTTGTCTGAAATCCATGTTCTCTGCAGCCAACTACACACCTGCATGCCATTCAGTGCACGCATCAAACTGAAAGCCTTCTAAAGCCAAATCACAGATTGTTTTAATAGCCTTCTAGTCACTTCATTGGAGAGAGAGGGACTCCTGTCCTGGGGTTATGGAGATGGTTGAAACAAAGCACCCAACACCGGACAGATGAAATCAATAGGAGGTTATTAAGCACATACATTCGTAGCCCAGGTGGAGGATATTCACACCCAGCAGGACCACACAGGATTGCATTCAGGAACAGAGCAAATAATCAGGGGCTGTGAGTAGGTTTTGTAGTATCATGAGGGTGGGGAGATCCCTGGTTCCTACAAGAGGATGTGATTGGTGTGCTTGAATAACTCTGTGGGCTGAAAGGGAACTGAAGCCCACTCCTCATGGATGAGTGGGAACTGTGCCTGGTCCCCTTGATAAGGAAGGCTGTTTGACTAGGGAACCTTATTCACTAGAGCAGTGGGGAGGGGAACTTGCAGGTAGACCATTCAAGCCCTTCTTATTGTTCCAGATATCAAGGAAGCATACGATATTGGGCCTTAGTATTAAGCTTTATACCACCTATATGTATGAAGAACAGAGGTTCCATCAAAAATGAGGACAGGATGCAAAATAAGACTAAGTTCAGCAGAAATGGACAATAGGAGAGTCCTATTCTGGAGAAAATAATTTGTGCTTTTCATTCTTGCCCTTCAAGGTGTATTCAGACAATCTGCTTCCTCCTTTCTACCTCTAGGTAAATGTTTTGAGCACAAAATACAACTCACTTTAAGATCTCGGAATAGGAAGCACAAGTGGGTGTTACCTGTATGTGAGAGAATTTATTATGTAAAATTTAAGTTGACTACCATGGATTTGGTATACATCCTGTGCCCTTGTTCCTGGGGCTTTTTCATATAATAATTATATGGCTCTGGGTTTGGTCTTAGAGATGGCTGGTAAGCTTGCTGAGGGCAAAAATAAAATCTGCTTCATCTTCTTATTTTCCCAGGACCTCAGAGTGTTTCTGGCTTGGAAAGGAATGTCAGCTCAGCATCTAGGTCAGAGCATAGTGTAGGTAAACGCTTAGCAAATGCTGTATCATAGGACAACAGCAATGATATAACCGCAGAGTGTGGCCCACGGGTCAGCATCACTGGAGCTTGTTACAGAGGCAGACCCTCCTGTGCCCCCTCACCCAGACCTACTGAATCCTAAGACCCTCAGGTGATTCATATTCTTATCAGACTTGGAGAAGCGCTTTTGTGCAAGACTATCCTCTCAGTGTGTGGAGTCGTGCTTGTCATCAGGGCAGCTTCCATGGTGACTCGGGAAGTTTACTGAAAACAAGAAAGTGCTGAGGAAGTGGATATGTCATCCCTCATGCCTTCCACCCCACTCGGGGGTAATTGAAAAGGAATTGGACAAGACCCAAAGATTTCATGGGTGTATTGAATTTCTTCCTCTAAACAAAATAAAAAGAGAAAGGGACAATGACTTGGGAAAGAGAAGCAGAGAAATGAGGACACATGAAGAAATCCTAGGTCCTCAGGGCTAGGATGCAATCCTGCCTTATTTTGCCCCCATGCCTGGGATTTGATCCTTGTAAAGTTAAGAAATCTTGACAGATTCACTTCTCATTTCCACTTGCTTTCTTCTTTGTGCCTCCTTTTTATTGTTTTGTTTTGATTTTCCTAGTGTCTGGCTCCAAGATGTTTGGTGTCTGATTAGAAAGTTTCTAACCAGAGATTTGCTGGTGAAATTGCACGAAGGCAGAATTAAGAAAACAAGAGCTTGGAGCCTTTCCCTTTGGGGCAGGGAGGATATGCTCAGGAAGCTACTCACAGGCTGTCTTTTTTTTTGCCCAAAACTTTGTCTCTCAAGGCAAGAGTGTGTCTATGATTCATTTTGTTCTGATAAGGTCATTCCTTATAAAAGTACCAGATCATAGTATAAAGATCCTGGAAAAAGCCTCAGGAACCTATGCTCCAGCAAGCCCTCAAATTTAGTTATTTGAGAAATAATAATATATATATATATATGGTCATACCATCATACCATTTTTACCATCACTTACCTAATACTTTTCTTTGCATCAACTAACTTTTAAATAAATAAACCTAAATAAATTCATGTACATTTGGATTTATTTATCAAATGCATTTAATTTAAAAGGGCACTTTTATCAGAGCCATGAACAGAAATTCAGTATCACTTGTTCTAAATGAAAAAAATAATATAAATGAAAACTAAATGTCATTAAACTCTAGTTGGATGGTATTGCCTGCCAGAGGATCTGAGTGTAAAGTTTGCTCTATCTTTGTTCAGAAAGTGGGCTGGTCCCTGCCCTCATGGATTTCACATTTCAGTGAGGAAGGGAGACAGGCAGTGACAAGCACAGAATGTGTATGGAAATGTTGGGCAGCGACAAATCCTCAGAAGGAATAGGAGACAAGGCATGCAAAATGCCTACCGCAGTGCCTGGCTCAAATAGATGCTCAGTAGTGTTTCCTACACTGTCACTGGGGCTTTAAATATCTCCTGTAATTCCAAATAACCCTGGAATATGGTTATTATTATGCTCATTTTATAGATATTAAAATTGAGGCCTTGAGGAGTTAAGTAATTTGACCTAACAAGGGTCAAAGATAGTATTTGAATACAACTTAAAGAACTTTCTCTTGGATCCAACTTTTCCAAATATTCAGTTATCCACAGTCACTTCCATGGCCATGGGCCTCTGAGAAACTGTAACTCCTGGGGGAAAATTCCTGGGCAAAATACCTTTGAAACCAAAATCAGTCAAAGGGAGAAATAAAGTGGGAGAAACCCCTTTTATTTCTTACAAGCAGTCTACTTCTGCTCTCCTGTGTCTCTCACGACCCAGCTGCAGAAGAAGAAGCCCCCACTCAACCTCTCCAGTACAGATAAGCCCTCAGCTGGCCTTTGTAATTACCTTTTGATATAGAGATGGACTACTCCTCTCCACCCCCTGGAAACACCTATTGATATGGAGATGCATTAAAGCCAGGCAAGAGATTCTGGAAATATTGCAATTTTACCCACAGGCCACCCCTCCAGAAATCTTGCCTCACAATCTACTCATCCGCAATAGCCCATGTGCGAGAAAACTGGAGCACTGTAACCAGATTAATAACATAAAATCATGATAATCCTCAAGTGGGAGGATTAAGCTAGGTTCAAAGTCCTATGCAGATTAAGTCCATAGCTCGCCCATTCCCCAGGCAGGCAGTAGCTGAGCAGGTAGGGAGTTCAGAGCAATCATCATGCGGCAGCTGCAGCCAAGGGGTGCATCCAGGCTACAGGGACTGTAGAAGAAATAAACTTTAAGGGCAATGAGATACATGTTTTAATGACACCAGCATAGGCAAATCTTGTCCATCAGGTAGAATACATGCCAGAGAGTGGTCCCATGATAGGACAGTGGCAGGAATGGGATCTCGTCCTGGTCTAGTATATCAGACTTTCACCCACCTCCCTGTGGGAGTTACAAATGGGTCAATATATAGGGCTATGGGAGGTACATGCACTGATCATAAAGATAAACCAAAACTTCCCCATAAGATGCTCTTACCTCCTGGACATTTTGGGTACACTACCATGATCTTTGGGGGGCACTCTGCTGTTACTCCAGGAACAAACAGGAGGCCAACTTCCAGGCCTTTTCCCCAAGGGCAAGCCATCACTGGTCCATGTGTCTAAATGTCCAGGGCCACATTTACTCAACAGTGTCTCCAGGTTTTAATGCAGTTGGGGCTGGTAGCATGATGTTGCTCTGCTGGCCATATCCTGGCTTCAGTAACTCCTCTTCGGTTTGCACATACAGTTGTATAGGAGAGGCAGCAATATATGTTAGCTTATCCACAGGGCTCAAGGCTCTTTTTTGGGGCTTCTCATTCATACACCGTAACACTGTCTGTAAGTGAACTGATCAGCCCTGTAGACTATTGGTGTCCTACTTCAGGCCAGATTTCAACAAACCATTGTACCTCTCTATCACGCCTGCCATGGTAGGGTTATATGGTACATGAAACTTCCACTTTATTCCTAATTGCTGCACCCATCCTTGTAACGCATGTCCAATAAAGTGGGTGCCTTGATCGCTCTCAATCACCTGCAGCCGGCCGTAGGCTGCAAAGAGATGCTCTAGGCCCCTCTTGTTTGTTTGCTGATCTGCATGATGGGCAGGAAAAGCAACCGATAGTCCAATAGCCATGTCCACACAAGTCATGGCATACCGATATCCTTCTGATGTAGGCAGAGGCCCAATATTGTCTAACCACCACCTGACAAGAGGTATTGGCCCCCTGACTATTGTCCCATGTTGCTGCAGGACTCGGTGTAAGTCCCTCCTAGAGCACACCAGGCACTTCTTCTGGGCTCGGCTGACTTCTTCAAAGGTCAACAGCAAGCCCCACCGATGGGCTACAGCCCACATTGTCTTTCGCCCTGTGTGCAACAAATGCTGATGTAACCGTTGGGCTACATCACAGGTAGGCTTTCCTTCTAGCCAGTGCACCTGGGCCAGTGTGTCTGCTTCATCATTCCCTGGGGATGCCAAAGGCAAAGAGCCAGTCACATGATACACAGTAACTGTCTTAGTCTGACCAGAGGCCCATAGGTCTTGCCACAACTCTTGCCCCAAAGGGGCTGGTGACCAACCATCCAGGTGGCATGGTACTATGTTGGTAGCTACAGGGTCAAGTCCCAGTAGACGGTCCAGCTGTCAGTGCAGATAACTATAGGGGAGGGCTCCTGGGTGATCACAAGCCATACTGCCCACAACTCAGCCCACTGGCTGCTCTTCCCTTCTCCATCCTCCATCCACATTGTCTCAGTCTTAGGATGGAAAGCCACAGCCCTCCACTTCAGGGGCTGCCCACAACTGGAGCCATCTGTATACCAAGGATCTTCAAGTATAGGGGCTTTTCCCTCCTGATAAGGACTCTTGGCTACCAGTGGCTCAAAAGCAAGTTCTTCCTGCTTTCCACTGGTATAGGTAAGTCACTGGCCTCAGTGAGCATTGGAGTTCTCCACTTAAGAGGCTAGTAGAGAGGGCACTATGCTTCTGTAAATATGTACCCCATTTGGCCAGTGTAGGCATCTGTGCCATGCCACTCTGTGGCCTTTGGGTCCAGTCTTGCACCCACCCCGCGATGGGATTAGTGGTTATTACCTTGGTCAGAGCTGTTCTGGTGATGGGCTCCATAGCCAGCAAGGTGTGGTACACAGCAGCCAGTTGCTTCTCTGTCAAGGTGTACTAGACTTCTGCTCCTTTCCATAGTTGTGACCAGAATCCAATAGGTTGGCATGCCCATTCAAGCCGCTGCCAAACGCACCATCCATAACCATCCTCAGCTACATGAACATCTAGCCACAAGGCCTTGATTGAGTCCATTACACTCAAGGCTTGCATGGCCTTGACTGCTTGCTTAGCAGCAGTAAAAGCAGCTGCACATGTCTCATCCCAGTCCCACCTGATGCCCTTTTGTAGCAACTGGTATAAGGGCTTCTGAATTTGTGCCAAGTGTGGGATAAACACTCTCCATAGCCCCAAAGACTCAAAAACTCTTGTAAGACTGCCACAGTGGTAGGAGTAGGGAAAGCCTGGACCTTGTCTATGACTGCTTCAGGAATAACTTTAGTTTTACCCAACCAGGCAACCCCCAACAATTTTAAAGACAAAACACATCCCTAAACCTTGGTGCTATTCACAGCCCATGCTTTCTCCTGAAGATGTTGCAACGGTCTAGGAACTGCCCCTTATAAATCTGCAAGAGAATCAGACGTGAGCATGATATCATCAATGCACTGTTTGAGGCTTCTTCCATGTGGCTGAGTCCTGGGCTACAAGTGTGTGACAGATGGTGGGACTGTGGCGGTATACCTGTGGAAGGACAGTGAATGTGCACTGCAGGCCTTCCCATGTGAAGGAAAACTGTTCCTGACTCTCCTGTGCTATGTCAATAGAGAAGAAAGCATTAGCAAGGTCCGCACCATAATGATATGTCCCTAGTTCATGACTGAGTGTGTCCATAATGGCTGCTATAGAGGGGACAGCAGCATGCAAAGGGGGTGTGACTTTATTCAATTGCCTGTAGTCCATGGTCATACACCAGGAGCGGTTTGGCTTTTTCACTGGCCACACTGCGGAATTAAAAGGACTATGAGTGGGCTTTATGATGCCCACCTTCTCCAATTCCTGTAGAGTTTCTCCAATTTCCTTGTGCCTCCCAGGGACTTTATACTGCTTAGTATTTGTCACCCGCCGAGGTACAGGCAGAGCTACAGGTGGGTGCTTAGCATGTCCCCTCAGAACTGCCTTTACCACACATACCCTTAATCTGAACTCATGTGCAGTGGTCTGTAACCACAGGCTCTTCAGGATATCTACCCCCAAAATATATTCAGGGATGGAAGAAATGTACACAGTGTACTCCTTTGGGGTAAATGCCCTATCCCCAATGATATTTGAGCATTCTTCACTCTAATTGCCTTACCCCCATAGCCATCTCTCACAGCAGGGGTCCTAGGAAAATGCTCAGGGGTGCCATGAATCAGAAAATACTCAGCTCCTGTGTCCACCAGCGCCAGGACACATTGTACATTCACAGGGGACCAATGAATTATGTGGCCTTCAGCCCCCACCACCATGGGGGACCTTGACACCCCTCTCAGTCAAACCGTGATGCCCAATCATAGTCCTGTGGGGGTGAGGGCCTAGGCAGAGCCTGAATATTGTCCCCCAGGAAGTCTTGCAGGGACACAGGCCAGGCTTGGGCTTTGTTTCTGGCTCTGTGTCCTGGACCTCAGCAGCTGGACCTGCTGCTCTGGCTTTAATTGGTGCCACAGTTCTAACAAGATCCTATTGGGCTTCCCATCAAGTTTTTCTTTCACTACCCCGGCCTTTATCAAATCAACCCACATCTGGGTCCTCGAGACCTTTGTGGGGCCCTTTGCATGTCTCCTTTAAGTTGTAGCCCATATTTCTATGGTCTTACTAAGTTTCAACCTCCCCTAGATCTGCTAAAGTACATGCAGCCTCACTTATGGGTTGCCCTATGTGGGGGGGCAAGAGTAGTCTCTAGGGACCCAAAGAGAGATGGGGAAGCTGTATACAGTACCAGTTTTCTCAATCCTACTGTGAACAACTCCTCATCAGGGCCCCAGGGGTCCATATTATAGATAATATTTTTCATGCTCAACTCCCTTAACACCCAGTGGAGCTCTACATATGTTTTCCAGCTAGTGGATAAGTATGGTAAATCACCCTGATTAGGCCAAACTGCCCTGACGGCATATGTCAGCCAATCAAGAAGCACCCGATTCCCTGAAGTGTGACAGGCACTGCAACTGCTGCAGGAGGGAAGGGTGAGTCATCAGGGAAGCCAGTCTGCTCATTTCAGAACTCGACATAACAATGTTTTCCACCCCTATATCCCAGAGACGCAAAAACCACGTAGGCAGAGGTTCCAATGGCTTCTGCTTATACCAGATGCTCATGTCCACCAGCTCATCCTGGGTGTAGGGGCGGAGCACAGAGCGCTCCACAACCTGGGGAGGGGACAGCTCCTCCCCCTTAGGAGCTGTGGTTGTTGGGGCCTTATATTCTTAATTACAACTGGATGGGCCTTTAATACAGGAGAGGCTGTTACCTCCGACGGTGGCCCTCGGCCACACCCCCTCATCCTCTCCTGACACATCCTCTACCATCTCCAGGGCTGAAGGCACTGCTCTTTCCTCCCCCTCCCCCATGGCCTCCTGTAACGTGGCTTCTCCTGCCGCCTCCTCCCTTGCCACCACTAAGGAGTCTTCCAGGAGTGCAACCCATATTCTAAATAACTGTCTCTCTTCCTTAAGTCCATCCCATAGGTCATCGCCCAGCTCCTCCAAGCGATGCCGAAGTCTTTCTCTCATTGAAAACCATTCCACTATCTTGACAAAAGGAGATCCTACATAACCCAGCTGCTACGTAGCCACTCAGGGCCCCTAAGCAGTCTTCTATTCCATGGAGGGCTAATTCTGCAGTTTCTGGTGCCTCCACCCTTCCCCAGTTCTGGGGAAGGCCCCACCCCTCTAGGAGATGCTTTACCCTAGACCAGTTACTCACTAGGGGCTCCCCAATTGGAATCCATACAGATCAGGGGCTCCTGGCTGAAGCTGCAACTTCTACTGCTGCAGCCACTGAGGCCTCTTCACTATCCACAGGAGGGTTCTGGGCATCTCCCCACCATCTCTAGGAGTAGCCCATCCAAGGGTCATACCCATGTAGACAGATTTTGTGTTCAGAGGTCCTGCCAACTACCACCAGATGTAACTCCAGGGGGAAATCCTGGGGCAAAATACCTTTGAAATCAAAATCAGTCAAAGGGAGAAATAAAGTGGGAGAAACCTGTTTGTTTCTTACAAGCAGTCCACTTCTGTCTCTCACAACCCAGTTGCAGAAGAAGAAGCCCCTACCCAACCTCTCCAGTCCCCATAAGCCCTCAGCTGGCCTTTGTAATTACCTAATTGATATGGAGATGGACTACTCCTCTCCACCCAGTGGAAACACCTATTGTATGGAGATGCACTAAAGCCAGGTGAGAGATTCTGGAAATATTGCCATTTTACCCACAGAAGCCTTAATCGTGACTGGGGTATACATACTTCAACCATGCTTGCACTCACCTTTTTATTCTACTGTCTTTGTTTCCATTCTCCATGGGAACCTGTACTAGTGGGAAATCCTGGGGTATTTGCTTCAATCTCTCACAGCCTTGAGCACCAGGAAGTTTTTTCTTGTTTTTAATATTAATGATAGTAAACTTCAGCTTAGTAATTTATGAGAGTTGCCACTATTATCTTTTCAGGTGACACTGTATCTTAATAATCTATTTAAGCTGTTCAGTGAGGAAATAAACAGAACCTGTCCTACCTCCACTTGGAGTATCCTTTGTACTGGGTCTTGCTTTAGGAAATTATGAAAAATGTGTGTGCTGAGGGACCTGGAAAGTCTGTTTTCTTGGAAAAGAGGTTTACAGTTAAAATTAAGTGGTTCCAAGGAAATTTGCATATTTCTTCATTCGTTCATTCATTCATTCATTCATTCAATGCAGAAGTCAGCAAACCCCCAGGCTAAATCCAGGCCTGTGTATACCTATTTTTATTTGTAAGTAAAGTTTTATTGAAACATAGCCATGCTCAGCTGGTTTTGTATTGTCTATGGTTGCTTTCAGGCTACCATGGCAGAGCTGAGTTGTTGCCCAGGGGCTTATGTCCCCTCAAGCCAAAAATATTTGCTCTCTGGCTCTTTCCAGAACACATTTGCTGATCCCTGATAAAGCCTGTTCTGAGTACTCACCATGAACCACACATCACACTAGGTAGTGACGACACTGAGGTGGGTCAAAGACACTTCTTGCCTGTGAAGTTCTCGGTCAAGGCAGTGTCTAGTATTAATTACATGAAAAAAACCCTTCGTTCTGTGAAAAAGGTGAAGCTTGAGAGAAGGGAGCAACAGGGTCACGGGCCATGGTAGGGCTTACGGCACATTGAGAACGTTGGGTCTAATGTCGGTGATGAGGAGCCGCTCAAGTATTTTAAGCAGATGGGTCAGTTGTGCATTTTGGGTGGGTGAAGCATGGTGGCCATGTGAGGGAATTGTTTCATTTGTTGTGTGAGGTTTTTACATACCTACATAATATTTGTATGAAATTGAAGTGTTTGAACCATATACAGACACTGAGAATTCTTAGGTAAAAAACCTTAGCCCAAACCACTCCTCTCATAGTTTATGCCTTCTCTGGACTAGCACACTCCTGGGGGTATGCTTGCTACCTTCACACTGTTCGCTGGGCTGAGTTGTGGTGTTAGCCAGGAAACTGTCCTTGGGGCCCTCCACTGAACCTCTTTGTCCACCTCTGTTTGCACTATTTTCATTCTCTACTCTCTGGCCCCTGAGGAGACGGGGGCCACCAGAGGCTGTGGCCTGCTTACCTACCATCTACCCAAGGCACTCTTATCACTAAACCAGACTGCTATCACTAGGAGAAAAGGAGCATATTAATTTTTGCTGATGCTAACATTCTAACTGGGGGATTTCTGAATTGCCAGAGAGCCTCTTACTATCCCCATGGCTCCTCTTTAACTTAGACCAGAGTCCAAGTTTGCTGTCTGCTCTCTGGGCCTGTAACCCCTGTCCCAGTCCATGGCAAAATCAGAAACAAGGAGACCAATTGGAGTCTACTGCAATAGTCTGGATGAGAAATTCCAAGGTGCTGAACTAAGGCAGAGGTCAGGTGAACAGGAGAAGTGGGACTCCCAAAATAAATAAGGTATAGAGTTGGCAGGCCTCGGTGAGTAGTTGGGTCTGAAGGGTGAGAGACAAGTTTTACATTGCTAACTTGAGTGCTGAGAAAGGTGGTACCATTCCAAGAAACAGAAAATACAGAAATAAAATCAGGTCTTAGGGGAAGATAATGTGTTGAACTTTGAATATGTTCTTTGAGATATCTATGCATATCCAAGTGAAGATTCCAGTTAGATACATGATCTAGAATCTGGTGAGAGGTCATGGCTTGAAATACACATTTGGTACTTGCAGTAGATAAGAGGTAGTTAAATTATAAAGTGAGTGAGAACACTCCTGGAGACAGGCAGAGGGAAACAGCCAGAGAATGAGGAGAGGCCCTTGTGAACCAAAAGGTTTGTGGTGAACACAGGATGAAGTGCTCATAAAAGACTAAAAAGGAATGGTTCCAAAATGAGGACAGCTAGGATGGTTTATACAAATGTTAAAGACTGCATAATAATACTCCTTTTAACTTACAGGCTTGAGATGCATGAAATGGAAAAGTAGTTTGTAAAGTATTCTGAAGATATAGGATATTATTACAAGCTTGTGTATGCAGTATTTTATATTTATATATGTGCATATATACTCACACATTTATTTGCTAGTGATATATATAATGAGTTGAAGGCACTGAAATTGAATAAAAACAGACAGAATTTGGAGGGGCTTCAATCCTTAAAGGAAAGGGAACCACAATAGGTGAGATCTACA
This sequence comes from Smutsia gigantea, assembly GCA_032199065.1. Classification (NCBI taxonomy): domain Eukaryota; kingdom Metazoa; phylum Chordata; class Mammalia; order Pholidota; family Manidae; genus Smutsia; species Smutsia gigantea. The sequence continues at coordinate 157,943 of JAVSCE010001583.1, read as the reverse complement.
TTTATTTGCTTGTTCCTCTGAGGGTGCTCTGCATTCTCCAAACTGCGGACTGGCTCAAAGTCAAGCAGAAAAACAGTTTTATTGGCTTGAGGTGTCAGAAGGTGCAGTTTGGGGCAAGAGTGATTAAAAACTAAGGGGACAAAGCCTGAAAAGGAGGTGCCTGCAGAGAGGATCTGTTAGCCTTACATAAAACTCCCGTTAAGTCTATGGATGACACGGATGTATGGACGAGGCCAGGGAGCTGAGGAAATCTCAGTAGCTAAAAATCTGTAAAAGCTGAGCAGAGTTTCAGGTGTTCAGCACAGAGGAGGCCAATTTTGGAGTTCATATCCCACCAAATTGGAGAAACTTGATTAAAACCTCAGGGTTTCCTTTTTTTCTTCTAAATCTTTTACTTTGAAATAATGATAGGTCACAGGTAGTTGCAAAGATAGGTCCCATGGATGTTTTACTCAGTTTCTCCCCAAATGAGTCAAAAATATGTCCACACACACAAAAAAATGTGCACTGATGTTTATTGCAGCTTAATTTGCATTTGCTGAAATTTGGAAGCAATCAAGATGTCCCTTTGTAGGTGAATGGATAAATGACCTTTGGTTTATCCAGACAATGGAATGCTATTTGGTGCTATAAAGCCATAGAAAGGTATGGAGGAACCATAAAATGTGTATTACATATAACATTTATATTCATCTGATTGAGTTTTCCTATTTTTTTTTTGTTATCACAGAGTCTAGTCCCTAGTTGAAAGTACCCATAAGTTTGTTCCATTATAATTTGTGGTTAGATGGCTCTTATGATATACCTTGTGCTTCTAGCCTGTGAGTGAGATAAGCAGGGGCACTGAGTGAAAAGCTACACCTCTGTATCAGTCAGGGAATAGCAGTTATGCTTTGGTAACAAATTAATCCCCAAGCCTTAGGGGCTTAACATAACGAAGGTTTATTCTTGTTCACACTCCATACCCTCCATGGGCCACTGGGAGGGGCTCTGCTCCACAGTTAGTCAGGGACCCCAGGTTGACAAATGCTCCTCCATGTTGAATCTGTATCGCCTGAAATATGCAGACAAGTCCCTGGCCACTGTGGCAAGAAATGAGAGCCTGAAGAATCATGCCTAGGCTTCCCACTAACTCAGCCTACAAGGGACTAATATAACTTCTGCTCATGTTGTTTTGGCCAGAACCAGCCAAGTGGTACTATTCAACTGCAAGGGGGTTGAGAAGTACAGTCTTCCAAGTTCCTGGAAAGAGAGAACTGGACATGGGTACCTCCAATAATGTCTGCCACACCTCCTCACAACTTCCTCCTTTCTCCCAATGACTCCATCTCTGTATCAGTTGAAAAACAAGATTCACAGAGGCACACATGAGGTACAGTTAATCCATATCAAAGAGGCTATGCATGTCCTCAATGGCATTCCTCAGGGGAGAAATTTGGCTCAATATTTTTTCAAGATCTCCCAAGTTCCCTATTCTTCACCTTTGTTAAGTCATTTAGGCACAAATTCCAATCTTATGCTAACAATTCAGTGACTATGTAAACATACAGAGCCTCAAATTCACAGGGTTCTGCCTATGTAGGCAGCTATTGCTTAGGAATTCAGTATTTGGGTGGAAGTTGGGACAATGCATCTCCCATCACGTTTAATTCTATGCACTCTTCTTTCATTTCTCAGTCTTTTAATGACCCTTCCCAGTGTGTCAAAATAGAGAAAGAATCTATACCGCTTCCACTTTACTAATGGGGTCTGTGGCCCAAGACACTGGCTTCCAGCTGCACAAAGCAAATGGAAACTGTAGAAATTCAAAGAAAATGAAAATTTGTGACCTGGAAAAGACCATCTGGCTATTCAAATAGGTCACCACAAAATGGCATTTGTCTGGTTCTGGGCTGGCCAAAGTGTGTTCCACTGACGTTTGTTTCCCAAGATGCTTCTGGAAAAGGTGGTCGCAAATGTTCAGAATTCCTCCATATTGTATCCTCTTCTTAGAGACCGTTGGTGTAAGGGCCCAATAAGTGTTCTGGAAAGTGGCTAGAATAAAACAAAATAGCATTCTTTAACTCAATAATCTGATAACTAATTTGACCAAAGAACTCTGTTCTTTTGGCTTAAAAGCTATTAAGACACTGTGGGAAAATGTCCTTTGATATGTTCTAGAAAAGGTCAACCTGAATAAATTCACTATGGTGATCCAGGGTCTTACTTGACAACACAGCTGGAGTAGATGGTCTTATATATCTCTAACCAAGACGTTTATAAGTCTCAGTTAAAATGATTTGTTTGGGATTTGCTGGAGTAGTAGGTTGGCAGGGTAGGGATGTATATGATCACATAAATAAAACAAGAGTGGCTGTTAATAGTTGATGACTTGTTTTAGATGGGTAGTGGGTACCTGAGGTGTCTTTATACTATTCTCTGCTTTTGTTTTTGTTTGAGATTTTCCTTAAAATTTTTCTTAGGAAAATACTTAAACCAGAATGCCTACTGATCTATAGTAGTAGTAATAACAAGAGTAAAAGTGCCATGTTCTAAGGTATGTTCTGAACACTTTATATGCAGTATGTCACTTAATCATCCTAACCCATGAATGAGAAAAACACTCATTACTGTCCTCGTTTTATGGTTGGAAAAAAAAATAACCCAGAGGCTCAGAAATGTAGACAAGTGCTCAGGAACACATGTGCTCAGGATTACACAGCTAGTAAAAAAGCAAAAGCAGAACGTGAACCCAGGTCTCTCTGACTCCTGGGCCTGTGCTCTTAATGAACATATTAACATTAGTTGCAGAGAGGACCTAACACTCATGTCCTCTGGCCAGCACAACTTCTCCTTACAGACAAATCACAGTCAAGGTTGCTTGTCATGTGTGGAGAAAGAAAATAGAACCATAGGCTCTCAAAACTGGGAGAGGCATTAGCCTGTCTACCCAGTGCAAACTCTATCCATTCCTGCACATGGGAGAATCAACCAAAAGTTTCTTGCCCCCCTCTTTTTTAACATAATAAGTGCCTTTCCAAGACATGGAAACCAAACTTAGGATCGAAATACTGCTCCAAACCTGTTAAGTAGTTTTAAAATCTTTTGACCTCAAGTTTGGCACAATGGTGAACATACAACTTGCTTGTAAGTACAGAGGCTCCTCTACCTATGAATCTTTAAGTTAATTGAATGAATTGGAACAAAGGTTTTCTCTATACAAAAATAGTGTCTATTTTGCTTGCGACCAAAAATGGCAATAACAACCATCTTCAGTCACTTTAACCTATGACTTTCGCTGATTTCTGCTTAACTTATGAGGCACTTCTCCAAAGATCATTAACCCCATCATGCTCATCAAGGAAAAAAGCAGTGAATATGAAAGGTCTGTTGAAACAGTTGTGCTCTTACAATTTTCATTTTCAGTTGAAAGTGGAGGAAAAATGACTAATGCTGCTTGCACAGTAGCATTGTGGATTTACTAATAAATGTGCCACAGTTTTTCATAACCCAAACTGTGTGTAAGGGCAGTTGCTTCTATATTCCAAAGAAAGGGATGTTTTCAAGGTTGTTTATGATCACCAGCAGATGTTCTGAGAAAAACAAACAAGCACAGTTTGTGTGCAAGTTTCATGAAGTTAAATAATGTGCATTTGGATGGGAGGGTGGAATTTATTTTTATATTAAAGTGACTCTTACCATTTTATCTTTTCAACCCTTGTGGCATTCCCAGGAGGCCTTAACGGAGTCAGGTTTCCATTTATAAGCAACACTCTAACCAAATCAGTCATTGAGAATGAGGAGCTACTTGTTAATGCACATCCACTTTCAATTGGGATTCTGTTTGTGAAAAGAGAAAGGTAGGTATTATATTAACTAAATGTTTTATTGTAAGAGAGCACAGAGAGCTGCAAAACATATACAAATCAAGAATCTCTAAATGCCAACACTTGTAACATGCTTGTTCCTGAGCCAATCACCCTGCAAAGGATTTTAGAATACTGTGACCCACCCGGCCTGCACCAGGGGCCCTTCCCTGGAGGAAAGGCGAGGGGAGGGAAACTCTACCCAAACCATGCAGACGAGGCACAATTGCTAAGAAACAGGGAGGAGGCATTCTCCACAGAATGTGTCATTATGGAGCCCAACCAACCACCAAAAAACAAGTCCTCCATGTATATAGTAGATGCTCTGGGGGAATCAAAACTAAAGTTTCCAGAATTTGTAACTGCAAACCAGCCGTGTTCCCATGGCTGCTTTGAAAGGGTATAATCTTAATCTCCAAATGCTGTCACTGGGCAAAACCATCTAAGGAAAAGTTTTGATGAAATGGAGAGTGAGCAAGAGCACAGGGTTGATTGGAATGGGGAAGACTGAGCACAGAGGGGTCTTCTGGTTGCAGTGGGTGGGAGAGGAGGTAACTCATACATTCCCCACTTCTCAGTGTTGCCCAGGGAATACTTCTTGTCTTTTTGTTGGATGACAAAACGGAGTTCTTTATTTTTAAAATTTTTATTTTATTATATATTTTATTTTGGTATCATTAATCTGCAGTTACATGTGCAATATTATGGTTATTAAACTACCCCTTCATCAGGTCCCCCCCACCCACCCCATTACAGCCACTGTCCATCAGCATAGTGAGATGCTATAGAATCACTACTTGTCTTCTCTGAGTTGTACAGCCCTCCCCGTGCCCCCCCAACATTACGTCTGCTAATCGTAATGCCCTTCCCCCCCTTGTTCCTCCCTTCCCACCCATCTTCCCCAGACCCTTTCCCTTTGATAACTATTAGTCCGTTCTTGGGTTCTGTGAGCCTGCTGCTGTTTTGTTCCTTCAGTTTTTCTTCTTTGTTCTTATACTCGACATATGAGTGAAATCATTTGATACTTGTCTTTTTCAGCTTGGCTTATTTCACTGATCATAATACCCTCTAGCTCCATCCATGTTGCTGCAAACGGTAGGATTTGTTTTCTTCTTATGGCTGAATAATATTCCATTGTGTATATGTACCACCTCTTCTTTATCCATTCATCTACTGATGGACATTTAGGTTGCTTCCATTTCTTGGTATTGTAAATACTGCTGCGATAAACATAGGGCTGCATCTGTCTTTTTCAAACTGGGCTGCTGCAGTCTTAGGGTAAATTCCTAGGAGTGGAATTCCTGGGTCAAATGGTATTTCTATTTTGAGTTTTTTCAGGAACCTCCATACTGCTTTCCACAATGGTTGAACTAATTAGCACTCCCACCAGCAGTGTAGGAGGGTTCCCTTTTCTCCACTCCTCTCCACATTTGTTGTTGTTTGTGTTTTGGATGTTGGCCATCCTCACTGGTGTGAGGTGATATCTCATTGTGGTTTTAATCTGCATTTCTCTGATGATTAGCGATGTGGAGCATCTTTTCATGTGCCTGTTGGCCATCTGAATTTCTTCTTTAGAGAAGTGTCTATTCATATCCTCTGCCCATTTCTTAATTGGATTATTTGCTTTTTGTTTGTTAAGGTGTGTGAGTTTTTTATATATTTTAGATGTCAACCCTTTATCAGATATGTCATTTATGAATATATTCTCCCATACTGTAGGATGTCTTTTTGTTCTACTGATGGTGTCCTTTGCTGTACAGAAGCTTTTCAGCTTGATATTGTCCCACTTGTTCATTTTTGCTTTTGTTTCCCTTGCCTGGGGTGATATGTTCATGAAGAAGTCGCTCATGTTTATGTCCAAGAGATTTTGCACGTTTTTTTCTAAGAGTTTTATGGTTTCATGACTTACATTCAGGTCTTTGATCCACCTTGAGTTTACCTTTGTGTATGGGGCTAGATAGTAGTCCAGTTTCATTGTCTTACATGTAGCTGTCCAGTTTTTCCAACAGCAGCTGCTGAAGAGGCTGTCATCTCCCCATTGTATATCCAAGGCTCGTTTTTCAAATATTAATTGACTGTATATGTTTGGGTTAATGTTTGGATTTTCTATTCTGTTCCACTGATCTGTGGGTCTGTTTTTGTGCCAGTACCAAATTGTCTTGACTACTCTGGCTTTGTAGTAGAGCTTGAAGTCAGGGAGCGTAATTCCCCCTGTTTTATTCCTCCTTCTCAGGATTGCTTTGGCTATTCGGGGTCTTTTGTGGTTCCATATGAATTTTAGAATTATTTGTTCCAGTTCATTGAAGAAAGCTGTTGGTAGTTTGATAGGATTGCATTGAATCTGTAGATTGCTTTAGGTAGTATAGCCATTTTGACAATATTTATTCTTCCTAGCCAAGAGCATGGGATGCATTTCCATTTGTTAGTGTCCTCTTTAATTTCTCTTACGAGTGTCTTGTAGTTTTCAGAGTACAGGTCTTTCACTTCCTTCGTTAGGTTTATTCCTAGGTATTTTATTCTTTTTGATGCAATTGTGAATGGAATTGTTTTTCTGATTTCTCTTTCTGTTAGTTCATCAGTAGTGTATAGGAAAGCAACAGATTTCTGTGTGTTAATTTTGTATCCTGCAACTTTGCTGAATTCAGATATTAGTTCTAGTAGTTTTGGAGTGGAGTCTTTAGGGTTTTTTATGTACAGTATCATGTCATCTGCAAATAGTGACAATTTGACTTCTTCTTTACCAATCTGGATGCCTTGTATGTCTTTGTTTTTTCTGATTGCCGTGGCTAGGACCTCCAGTACTATGTTGAATAACAGTGGAGAGAGTGGACATCCCTGTCTTGTTCCCAATCTTAGATGAAAAGCTTTCAGCTTCTCACCATTAAGTATGATGTTAGCTGTGAGTTTATCATATACGGCCTTTATGATGTTGAGGTACATGCCATCTATACCCATTTTGTTGAGAGTTTTAATCATGAATGGATGCTGAATTTTGTCAAATGCTTTTTGAGCATCTATGGAGATGATCATGTGGTTTTTGTTCTTCTTTTTGTTGATGTGGTCGATGATGTTGATGGATTTTCGAATGTTGTACCATCCTCGCATCCCTGGGATGAATCCCACTTGATCATGGTGTATGATCCTCTTGATGTATTTTTGAATTCGGTTTGCTAATATTTTGTTGAGTATTTTTGCATCTACGTTCATCAGGGATATTGGTCTGCAGTTTTCTTTTTTGGTGAGGTCTTTGCCTGGTTTGGTATTAGAGTGATGCTGGCTTCATAGAATGAGTTTGGAAGTATTCCCTCCTCTTCTATTTTTGGAAAACTTTAAGGAGAATGGGTGTTATTTCTTCTCTGTATGCCTGAGAGAATTCAGAGGTGAATCCATCAAGTCCGGGGGTTTTGTTCTTGGGTAGTTTTTTGATTACCGATTCAATTTCATTGCTGGTGATTGGTCTGTTTAGTTTTCTGTTTCTTGCTTGGTCAGTCTTGGGAGGTTGTATTTTTCTAAGAAGTTGTCCATTTCTTCTATGTTTTCCAGCTTGTTAGCATATAGATTCTCATAATATTCTCTTATAATTCTTTGTATTTCAGTGGGTTCCGTCGTTATTTTTCCTTTCTCATTTCTGATTGTGTTTATGTGTGTAGATTCTCTTTTTCTCTTAATGAGTCTGGCTAGGGGTATATCTGTTTATCTCTTCAAAGAACCAGCTCTTGGTTTCATTGATTTTTTTCTGTTGTGTTATTCTTCTCAATTTTATTTATTTCTTCTCTGATCTTTATTATGTCCCTCCTTCTGGTGACTTTGGGCCTCATTTGTTTTTCTTTTTCCAATTTCAGTAATTGTGTCTTTAGACTATTCATTTGGGAATGTTCTTCCTTCTTTAAATAGGCCTGAATTGCAATATACTTTCCTCTTAGAACTGCCTTTGCTGCGTCCCACAGAAGTTGTGGCTTTGTGTTGTTGTTGTCATTAGTCTCCATATATTCTTTGATTTCTGTTTTGATTTGGTCATTAACCCATTGATTAATTAGGAGAATGTTGTTAAGTCTCCATGTATTTGTGAGTCTTTTTGATTTCTTTCTAAAATTTATTTCTAGTTTTATACCTTTGTGATCTGAGAAGTTGGTTGGTAGGATTTCAATATTTTTGAATTCACTGAGGTTCTTTTTGTGGCCTAGTATGTGGTCTATTCTGGAAAATGTTCCATGTGCACTTGAGAAGAATGTGTATCCTGTTGCTTTTGGGTGTAGAGTTCTGTAGATGTCTGTTAGGTCCATCTGTTCTAGTGTGTTGTTCAGTGCCTCTGTGTCTTTACTTATTTTCTGTCTGGTTGATCTGTCCTTTGGAGTGAGTGGTGTGTTGCAGTCTCCTAAAATGAATGCACTGCTGTCTATTTCCTCCTTTAATTCTGTTAGTATTTGTTTCACATATGCCGGTGCTCCTGTGTTGGGTGCATATGTATTTATAATGGTTATATCTTTTTGTTGGACTGACCCCTTTATCATTATGTAATGTCCTTTTTTATCTCTTGCTACTTTCTTCGTTTTGAAGTCTGTTTTGTCTGATACAAGTACTGCAACACCTGCTTTTTTCTCTTTGTTGTTTGCATGAAATATCTTTTTCCAGCCCTTCACTTTTAGTCTGTGTATATCTTTGGGTTTGATGTGAGTCTCTTATAAGCAGCATATAGATGGGTCTTGCTTTTTTATCCATTCTGTTAGTCTGTGTTTTTTGATTGGTGCATTCAGTCCATTTACATTTAGGGTGATTATTGATAGATATGTACTTACTGCCATTGCTGGCTTTAGATTCGTGGTTACCAAAGGTTCAAGGGTTGCTTCTTTACTATCTAACAATCTAACTTAACTTTCTTGTTAAGTTATTGTAAACACGGTCTGATGTTTCTTTATTTCTCTCCCTTCTTATTCTTCCTCCTCCATTCTTTATATACTAGGTGTTTCATTCTTTGCCTTTAGTTAGTATTTGGATGGTCTGCTTTCTTTGCTATGATTTTATTTTCTCTGGTGACATCTTTTTAGCCTTAGGAATGCTTTCATCTAGAGCAGTCCATTTAAGATATCCTGTAGAGGTGGTTTATGAGAGGCAAACTCTCTCAACTTTTGTTTGTCTGGAAAATGTTTAATCCCTCCGTCATATTTAAATGACAATCGTGCTGGATACAATATTTTTGGTTCGAGGCCCTTCTGTTTCATAACGTTAAATATATCATGCCATTCTCTTCTGGCCTGTAAGGTTTCTGTTGAGAAGTCTGATGATAGTCTGATGGGTTTTCCTTTGTAGGTGATCTTTTTTCTCTCTCTAGCTGCCTTTAATACTCTGTCTTTATCTTTGATCTTTGCCATTTTAATTTTTATGTGTCTTGGTGTTGTCTTCCTTGGGTCCCTTGTGTTGGGGGATCTGTGGGCTTCCTTGGACTGAGAGACTATTTCATTCCCCAGCAAGGGAAAGTTTTCAGCCATTATTTCTTCAATGACAGTTTCTATCCCTTTTTCTCTCTCTTCTTCCGCTGGTACTCCTATAATGTGAATATTGTTCCGTTTAGATTGGTCACACAGTTCTCTTAATATTCTTTCATTCCTGGAAATCTTTTTATCTCTCTCTGCCTCAGCTTCTCTGTATTCCTGATCTCTGATTTCTATTCCATTAACAGTCTCTTGCATCTCATCCAGTCTGTTGTTAAGCCCATCGATTGCTTGTCTGATTTCTGCATTGTCTTTCCTCACTTCCCTCACTTCCTCCCTCAGCTCTTGCACATTTCTCTGTAGATCCATCAGCATGGTTATGACTTTCATTCTGAATTCTTTTTCAGGAAGACTGTGCATTTCCATCTCTTCAGACTCCCTCTCTGGGGTTGTATGGTTGATTTTAGTCTGGACCACATTCCTCTGTCTTTTCATGGCTATAGAAGTGGTCGCTGGTAGTTGGCACGTATGTGAGCTGGGCTCTTTAAGACTTTAAAAAGAGAAAAAAACAAACAAAAAAAAAGCAAAAGAAAAAAAAGAGAGAAAAGAAAAGAAAAAACAAAAATCAAAACAAAACAAAACAAAAAACAAAAAACAAAGCAAAACAAAACGCCCACCAGGAGTAGATTCTGTGTGGGTGCTGTAGGTGGTGCTGTGTCCCAACTATTCCACACCCGTGGCCGTGCCGCTCCACAGGGCCCTTTATAGCTCTGGCCGGGGTGGGAACGAATGGGAGGCTGTAGATCTCTTTGGGAAGTCGATGTACGGCCACCCTTTCCCAGTCACCAGCTAAGGGGTCCGACACGCCCCAGAACTCCCAGCCTGCTGGGCTGAGTGTGCCGGGGCAATCCAGCTCCTCCGCTGGGTTCCTGTCTCTTTAAGACTGCTGAAGAAAGGGTGCGCTTTTCTTTTTTTTTTTTCCTTCCCGGGAGCTGGCTGCAAGCACCCTGGTGCGTTCCCTGCTCAGATCCTGCCCCTGTCTCTCCAATCTCCGCTACACTGCGCGATGTGGGTCAGCGCTCCCCGTGCAGATCACCGGGGCTGGTTATTTCATGGGGTGTACTGCCACTCCCTCCCGGCTCTAAATCCTCTCCTCCCACCGGTGCGCTGGGGTGGGTGAGTGCTCGGTTCCCGCCGGGTCGTGCCTCCGTATCTTACCCGCCTCTTGGGGTGCCGAGTCCTCTCGGGTGTAGTTGCACGCTGTGCGCTTTCCTGTGTATTCTGGTCTGTCTTTTAGGAATAGTTGTATTTGCTGTATTTTTGTAGATAAATATAGTGTTGGGAGGAGATTTCTGCCGCCCTGCTCATGCCGCCATCTTCCCGGAAGTCAAGATGGAGTTTTTAAAAAAAGATTTGGCCTCTTGCTGTATTTCACCTGTTCCAGACCCACTTCGGTCACAGGCTAGCCTCGGTAATCAAGAGGCCTGCTTGCCACAGGGCAAAACAAAGGCCAGGTCAGCAGTTTGAATACAAAGAAATTTGGGAATATGGGACCTCTAGCCTTTTCAAGTTTGAGGATAAAATGGATTTTGTTTGCTTTCAAAGTCTACTCCCATATCCTAGACAGGCTTCTGGAAAGCAGCTAATTCCACCTACCTCCTACCAAAAATACGGCAAAGCATTCTTTCAAGTGCTGCTTGCAACTTAAGGCAGAGCCATATTTCATATTTTTCCCATGCTTTTCCACTTGACCTCAGATCTTTCTTTCCCTAGAGAAAAATCTGAGGTTCCTGAAGAAGCATGGCAAGTCTGCTCTAGTATTTATTCTGCAGCCCCTACTTCTTGCCTTTAACCTTTCAGTTTAGCCCTTTACCTTTTCAAATAAAATGTACTTCTGAGATGTCCTCATTGGAAATCCTTCAAGAATTTCTTTGTGTGTCCTGTGTATGTATGTGTCATGTTCTTATAAGCAAAACAATATTAATGAAGGAAGACAGCTCTTTCTCAGCTGGGCCAAAGCCCCAAGCGTCTTCCTTACCTATAACTCAGAATAGGCAATCCCTGCATACTTTAATTCTTGCCTTGCTCCATGCTAATGGCTGATGCTACAAGCCACATGCTCAGAAATTCAGGTCATGGCCTGACATCCTAACTGTGGGAGATGACATATGCACTTGGGTATGAATAAAATGTAGCCATCAGTGCAGTGGTATCTGCTGGGCTGCAGCCCCTGTGATTTGGAGATTGTATTATGTGCAGATGTCATTACCTCCTGGTACTATTTGCATCTTTTCCTGGTGCTTTGCCTAATACCTGGTTTCATAGGTTGCCATTCAGAGACAGACAGGGCAGCCTCAGAGTGGAAAGGGCTTCCTACGCAAGTGTAAAGGGGAATGGCTGTTCATAATTAGACCTGACAGTTATTACAGTTTGCCTTTATGGAGAAGAAGAATTATGGGGCTGCTAGAGATGCCAAGATATTCTGACAGGTATGGTGAATCTCCCCAGTAAGGCTGCAGCTTGGCTTTATAAAGCTTGCAGTGGGAATTCAGAATCCCAGGGCTCCTGAGAAAAACTGCAGTGTTTTAGTCTAAGCACTTCAGATTGCTAGCAGTTAAGGTGGTCATATGGTCCACCTGCATGAAATATTCCAATGACTTCTCACTGTTTTTAGGAAAAAGAAAAAAAAAAGGTATTTAACCTGCTCTGTCCCTATGTTGTCCTGACTCTCTAAATATTTCCCCAGCCTCATCTCATACCACTCTGCACCTGATCTGAATTCCATTTCAACCCCTCTTTGCTTGTCATATTCCACCTTCCACAGGGCCTCTGTTTGCTGCTTACTCTGCTGCAAATTCCCTTCCCTCCTCATTAACTCCTGCTCACCCAAATCTCAGCTCAAGGATAGCTTCCTCCAAAGAGCCTGCCTTGACAACCACATGGGTCAAGTCTTCTTTAATATTTATGTTTCTAAAGATGGGGATGTAGGAAATGGAAATAGCTTTCCCCCTTCTCCAATTGGGAAACTCCTATATAAGCTTCAGTCTAGCTCAAATGTCTCCTTTGCTATGGAGTTATTCCTGATTCCTCTAGCACTCTCTGTGGTTAATGACTTATTATCTCTTCTATATCACTTACAGATGGTTTGGTTATTTTATGCTCACAATTCTCTTTGTCCACTTAACTTGTGGCTCTTAAGGGATAAGAACTTTGTTTTATTCATTCCCAGTTCCTAGTCCCTATTGACTTAATAAATGTTTATTGAATAAATGAATGATTGAGGGAGTAAGGAGAAAATAATGAAGAGTCTAGGAGAAAACAAGATGGTTGCTGCACCATGAGGCTTTGCATCTGTATTTCAGTCAGGAAGAATGGGAAAGGGGGAAGTGCAAATCAGTGAAGGAGCATGCCAGCTATATCTAGACCTATACAAGCTTTCTCAAGAGTCAAACACAATGGCTTAAATTTCGTTGTCTGTAATTGTCACATGACCAGCCCTGACTGCAAAGGAAGCTGGGAAATTGAATCGTTTACCTAGGCACTGCCGATCAAGACAAAATTAGGATTCTTTCAGTAAGTAAATAAGGTAGATTGGGATCGAGATCTAGCAATATATCCCACAGAGTACTTACTGGTCATCCTGATGAGCCAAGGAAGAACCATCTTTGAATCCTTTTTCCTTTGGTCACGTTCTTAAATTTTGAGAAACGGGTTGCCCCTGCTCAGGAGTTGCCCTCTGTAAAGCCAGAGTCATAACACCCAGATGCCATCTGGGGTCTCCTTGCCTTGTGTTAGAATTCACCATAGAAACAGAATCAATGGAAGATAGATAAGGTAGGTAGATGGTGGATAGATAGATAGATAGATGATCAATGAGCTTATGTCCTATTGATGCTGGGGTTCTTGTTCACGAAGCCGAAGAATGAGCTTCATAAACAGTCAAGGTAGGAGAGCAAGGTACAGACTTTTATTTAGAAATAAAGTGAAAGGACAGAGCTCCCGGCTTATGCCAGGAGGAGACAAGAGAGTCTGGTGTGCTGCATTGTCCAGGGGTTTTATAAGCAGATTAGGATTTTTCGAGAACATGAAAAAAAGGTTAAGGGGTGTAGACCTGCCCCGTGTGTCTGAACACCCCGAATTAACTTAACACATGGAATTCCGCCCCCCCGGATTTCTCTCTGAACACCTGCGTCCTGGTCTAGGAGCATATCAAAAGGCAGCCTGCCCAGCCCCCAAGGTGGGCTGAGGTATTGTCTGCTTGTTAAAGAGTAAGTTAAGAATTCTGCTTCCCAAACTTCCTGGGTGTTAAAATACAATCTTATCTTTAAGGTGGAATCTTCCCTGCCTTTCACTATGTTGTTTACAGCTGGGTCTGCATGCTAAATTAGTTGCCCAGTTTGTCCTGGGCCTTTTAGCATGCTAAAGTGAATCTTACAAGTGGAGATATCCTTCACCATTTCCTGTATCCCTCTCCTGTCCCTTCTCAACAACTCTCTTTTGAACTGAGCCCCCACCCAACACTCATTTTTTTTCTTCCCAGTTATGTAAAATTATAACCCCTCCTCTGATATTTAAAATCACAAACTCTTGGGTGTGTGGGTCTACCCCAAAACTTTATCAACATATTTTTTCCAACAAAGACATTTGTTTCTTCAATTGGAATTCTGGTGCCATTGTTCAGATGATAATATTTTTTACCTCTTTACACCTAGGAGTGTGAGACCAGTCAACCATGCTTTTGAGAAAGCTCAGCTGTTCCGGACAAAGCAGAGTAATAAAGGCATATGAGGAGAGAGATCCCAGAATGACATTGTAACCCAGAACGGTGCCACGTCACCCTGCTGGTGAGCCCAAACTCTTTACAATGGTGCACAAAGTCCGTGCCCACTTGCCCACTTTTCTCAGGCTATCTACCCTCAGACTGTGTGCTCCAGTCATGTGAAACTACAGGCTATGCCCTGTCTCTGTCCATGCTGTTGCTTGTGTCTGTGATGTTCTCTCTCTCTCTCTTTTTCTTGTTCTCTCCATTCCTCCCCTCACCGCACTCTCTCTCTCAGCCATCCTGGTGAATTCCTCCTTCGGAGAAGCTTTCCCTGACTCCTCAAGGGAAAATGTTCCCATTGCTTCTTGCACAATAATTCTTTCCCAGGAGGACCAGGAACCTTAGCACTCCCTATTCCCTAGTGCCTGCTGTAGCATCAGAACCACAGCTCAATAAATTCCTGTTGACTTGAATTGAACTCAAAGGACTGGCACATGATGTATTTCATCCTTGGAGATTTTCCACCGAAAGTCATTATAAAGCCAAGGAAATTTAATTTCTGGGTCCTATATTGTATTTACTTATTTATTTTTATTAAGGTATCGTTGATATACACTCTTATGAAGTTTTCACATGAAAAACAATGTGGTTACTACATTCACCCCTATTATCAAGTCCCCCCATACCCCACTGAAGTCACTTTGCATCAGGGTGGTAAGATGCCAGAGCCACAGCTTGTCTTCTCTGTGCTACACTGTCTTCCCCATGATGCCCCCCACACCATGCGTGCCAATCATAATACCCCTCAATCCCCTTCTCCCTCTCTCCCCACCCGCCGTCCCCCACCTCTCCCCTTTGGTAACTGCTAGTCTCTGGGTCCTGTATTTTAAACTATTACCTTTTAATGCATCAAAACAGTGCTTTTCACTTTTATAGGGAAAAAAAAAGATCCTAGAGAATTTATTTGAAGACTTAATATTTCTGAAGCTCACATCTGGAGAGACATTGACGTAAAAAATCAAGTTTTATTCCACGGAAGAGGAATTTCAAATGGGAATTATTAGTCCAGAAGAAAATTGTCTTTACAACTGGTAGAACTGCTGTTTCGGATCATTATTAAAACAAAACCTCAAAGGAAAAATGTCTAGAATTCCTAAATATTACTCAGATCCCAGTTTCAGAAACACAGGCCGCCACTCGTAGGGCAGGCTTTGCGACAATGTGTGGGCAAGACCCTGAGGCAGAGACCCTCATAGCATGGTGATAATGATCTCCATCTCACAGATGCACATTCAGCAAGGCCAAGGGCAAGTCTGCTTGGGAATGTGTGGGCAAGCAGGTGCGCACACGCCCTAGACAGGAAGCTGCCAGTCAGCCATGGCTGAGACTGTGTGTGTGGCCATTCTCCCACGCGGGGCCGGCCCACAATACCATCAGGACAGGTCTTCCGGCTGTCGCCCTGACCCCCAAAAATCCCTTTTACGCTTCCCTTCGGTCCTGCTACTGTGCCTGAGAAGAGAACACAGGGGCCGAGAAGTGCACCCAGGCCTCAAAACATCAAGGCAGGCAGGCCCCGTGAGCTCAGTCCATCATCTGTTCAAGTTCCACCCCTTCTCCAACTCAGCAAGCTGCTCTCTTCCAGAGGTCTTACAAAAACATTTGGAAATTAAAAACTGTATTTCCTATCACCACAGGGTCATACATTAGTCTAAAACCTCCCATCCACCCAGATGGGGCTCACGGCACCACTTGCACTGGAATCCCTTTGGAATTTTGTTCAGAATGCAGATTCTTGGGCCCCACTCTGGGATCCTGTCTACATGCCACTGCATGCCTCAAGGAGCTGGTTCTGAGTCCTTTCTTTCCATCTGGATTCACTCTGTTAGCTCCTGGTGTCCTGTAGCTTTCATGGGCAGTCTGCAAGTCTTGCCCTCACCACGGGTCTGACTCCAGGACTGTCCCCCAGGGCTGCAGCAATGCATTATTTCTGTATGTGCACACCACTCACCCTGGCTGCCCAGATGTGGGTTCTGGCTGATGAGCTCTGTGATCCTAATCTTACCGGAAGACAGCCTGCTGGGCAAAGGCAGGTTGCAGTCCCCTCGGCTGCCAGGGCTCTTTCACTCTCCAGTGATTTTTCTGACTCTGAGGGTCCCTTGGGTTTACACTAAGCCCAGAAAGTGAGGTCCAAACGTTTTCCCCTTCACCAGCTCCTTCTCCATCTCTAGCTGCTTCTGAGGATCGTCTGTGAGAGGCACCAGCTCTGCGAGTCTGTGCCTCCCCTTATTTCCCTGTGTCCATCTGCTGTCGGGCTTCCTTCTCCCATTGCTTGGGCAGTCTGCAGGTGCGTCCCTTGGGATCTGGTGCCCACCGGCCCCCTCTGGAGTGTGCCTTTTCCGAAGACTGTCTGCCCAGAACAGTGCCACAGCTCCCCCCGGCCCAGCAGCTGCAGACCAGCCCCACCTCCCTGTCGCCCCTTTGCAGCCCTGACTCCTAGACCTGGGGGGGATTTACAGCACCCAATTTGGGCACTTGGATGGAAAATCGTGTTCACAGGACTATATAACCCAAGGATGGCATTCTTTTTTCATATTTTACTCATTGTGTACCACTAAGATAAAATGTTTTATTAGTGCAAAGGAATAATGATAGATTTCTAAAGAGAGAAAGAAAAGGGCAAGTCATGTCCTAACTGATGTGAACTTATTACAGAGACATTAGGTGCTCACGTTAGCATAGGAAGTCACTTTATTGACCTTACTGGTTATGTGGTCATGCCGGCTCCCAGAAATTTCAACAATAGCACGTGCCTGAGCTTTCGAGAGCAATGACAGTAGTCCTGTCTGAAACGACGGGCTCTCATGTTGCTCACCTACCACCGATGTTTCCCAAAGAGACGATTTGATTGGGTTAGCCAGAATGTTACGCCTCCATGGGGCAGAGTTCAGGGCAAGCCTCAGGGCAGAGGGCGTCCCATGAGAAACAAATGGTCGCCTTCAGCTTACAAACCTCTGCTTGGCCCTGTGGATGGTGACTGTGGCAGCGGGTTGGATTCATGTACAAGGCTTGTGTGATCACTTTCACAAGAAAAGCCAACAACAGGGAGGCTCCTGCCAACAGTGGATATGTATGTGCCTGGCATATATGGCCTCAGGAACTGCTTCTCAGCTCTTCCAGAAGACCCTGCCAAGAAGAGGGAGAGCGCTGGCTGGGAATATGAGTGAGATGGACTTACAGAGGCTTAAGTCCTCACTCTGTACCACCACCAGCCACCCACAAAGGGAAGTGGCCGACAGATTTATCATCTCTGCTAACATGATGGAAAATCGTGGATTGAGATGTTGCCATGATCCTGACCTCTGTTTGCTCTGCTCTCCATTTGATCTTTGGGCAGATTCCTCTGACCCGCCTGCCTTAGGTGATGACAGGTGGTCAGTCATTGCAGTGAATGCTGGATGGTTTGTGTGTGTGATTGCCTGTTTCAGCTCTGTAATCATTGACACGGTGTGTGTCATGATGCGCCTTGCCCAGATGTCAGGTACAGTGGCAAGAGTTTTGTTTACATGGGGCTTCAGCCTGGTATTCTCAAAATGCTAGTAACCCTCCTCCCTCACCCTACTCTTAATGGGTTAATTTTAGAAAACAAGGATCATCTTCAGAAACAACTACTGAAATATTTCACTATGGCTTTTCTTTGCCAAGAAATTTCACCAAAAAGGTCTAGGAAAGCCTAGAAATAGAGATTCCCACAAGGTACCCTATCCAGGAAGCAGAGATTTCCAACACTATGCAAACCTCTTTATATCTTTATATGATCAAAAACTATTGGCAGACCACTGTCCTTCCCTCCCTTCCCCATATTATGCTAAAAGTGCTTTGAGGAGCAGTTGATTGGGAGAATATGTAATCATAAAATGAATTCAGCATCTCTTTTTAATTAAATGTACATTTTACAGATCACAAGATCTGCATACATTTCTAAAAATAGCCCACACACCTGGGAACGGAGTATTCTTTAGCAGTTTACAGATACTGCAGATATACCAGACCTCTTGCAGGAATTCTGGATTGAAACTAGTGTCAGAAAGTAGTTGTCTGGGGCTCCTGCCCTGGTCTCGGGATTTGTTTTTCTCCAAGCCTGAATGCAAGGATACCTGGGCCAGGAAGGCTCTTCAGAGGACTCAGTATGTTCCCAAATTCACTCCAGTCTGGAGGACTCCAAAAAGATAAGGGTATCAATTATTCTGGAACTAAATCAGGGATTCTGATCTCTTCTGGAGTAAGAATGTGGTATCTGACCAAAGCTAGCTGTTTAAGCTACAGAGGTTATCCAAATGGCTTGCATTTCACCATCGGCAAGAGCCCTCTAAATCAACTCTGTAGCCAGGTTGGACCAAAGGTCTGTGAGCTCTGCTTCTGTTTTACAGCCATGGTGTTTGAAGTTAGTCAGGAGTTCCAACTTTGCTACTTAGAGACAGGCCTAGGGTCTCATTGGTAGTGAATAATAATAGGTGGCAGGTGGGAGTGTGCTTCTTGGCCTTCTCATGTCTGGGTGGGGCCAAGTGATGAGTTATGGCCAGTGAATTTTGAGATGGGGTCATTTCTAAGCTAAGTCATTTAGTTGCCATTCTGAGACCCTCAAGGGCTTTCTGTCCCTCTGGCATTTGTCCCGTGGCATCGGAGATGGCTGTCCATCAACCTGGGTCACTGAAGGCTGCTACGAGCGGCGCCTGCCTGCTGAACTATGGACACAGTGTCGAGGGAAACAAACCTCTGCTGGGTTAGGCCACTGCACCTTTGGAGTCATGGGTTACTGCAGGGCAACCTAACGCTGCCTGACCAGACAGGCTAGGGTGTACCACGTGATGGTTCCACGTCTGCAGGTTTCCCAGTACAATGACATGGGAAGGCCAAATGAATATGCTTGCTTTTTATAGTAAGCAGAGGCCCCCTCTGGCACCTCCCTCTGATGTAACTGGAATTGAGTTGGTTTTGAGGTGTGGAGAGCTGGGGAAAGGCAGCCTTGTCAGGGTTTTGATTTGTTGGTACACTTCTGGCCAGGTTTCTTCCAAAACAGCGCCTTTTCTCTGTCACTTCAGAATGAGCCCCACAGGCAAGGCAAAGAAGGGCAGCCCCTCTCCAAAGCTCAGAAAACCCAGGATTCAAGCCTTTGTGCCTTCATGGTTGCTTGTCAGTCTAGCTCCTTTCGCGGGCACGGCCCTTTTTGTGCTTGATTTTAAATGGCATTTTGAATCTTGGCCAACTTGAGTCATTTTAGCCCTGTGCGCTGATCCTCCCTGGGACTCTTGAATGCACTTGAGTGTGTGTTTGGACAGTTGTGATGATGTATTTCAAACCCAGTGTTTAACGGCATGCTTTAATGACAGGCACGGGGAAATTGGGCAGTTTGGCACGTGTCAGGTTCTAAATGTAGGGATGAAGGTTCTAATGGTAACAGAGGGAGAAACAGATTGTCACTGTGCCAAGCTCAGACAGCCTGATGCTTGAACACTTCCAGACCCACGATTTTTCTAAAAAAATGGAAAAGTACCTAGGACCACCAATGAAATAGGAAAACAAAAATCTTCTTTGCAGCACCCTTTACAGATGCCAGTGATTGGGGCATGACCCTAGTGGATGAAGGCTTTTTAAAAAGCATGGTATTTAAACTTGGTCCAGTATCATTGTTTCCCCATTGCCATTTCCCTTCCTTTGGTAGACATCTCATTATTAAGCATCATATTATTAGCACAACTGCTTTCTGTAGAAACATAAAGGCAAGGACGCTTATTAATCAGAAACCAAGTTTTCTATTCAGGCTCATAATCAGGGATCTTGGAAAATGTGAATATGCTTATTTGGTTGGAGCGACTGAGTGCGGCTTCCTCCGGTGGTACTCGATCTGCCAGGGTAATGGTGTCCTGGCGAAGGTGCACTGTGAGACACAGGAGACTGCTCAAAGTGGAGCAGTCCCGGGGTGTCTACCAGGGAAAGCCTTACAGGAATCGACGGACTCCTGCGAATCGGTGTGAGGAGTGCTAGGAAAGCTGCGCTATCTAAAATGTCTCCCCACCGATTTGCCTACATTTCCCATGTCAGAGATTCATTCCTTCTTATATTAAGGATTGCATATTTTAGGAATTATAGTGTAGTCAGTAAAGTCCATAAGCTCTGAAGTAGTGCTCCCTGGCTTTGAATCCTAGCTCTGCCACTTACTAGCTGTGTGACCCTGGGTAAGTTACCCAAACTCTCTGAACCTCAGTTTCCTCATTTCTCAAATGGGATAATAATTGTTCTGCCACATATGGTTATTGTAATGATTCCATTGAAGTGGTATATGAGACACAGAACTGATCTAATATCAAGTTCCTAATTTGGAGTTCAAGTTCCATAAACAGCCAAGAGTGGCCCTAGGTGATCTGGTTGAGGAGGAGTTACTTCCAGGCCTGGAAATTTCCCCTCCACAAGGATTTGTTCTAGGGCTTCCTGTTGCTGTATAACCTCCCTGCTTGTTCAGTTCTAAGCTTCCTAAACACAGTCCCAAAGACTCATAATGATGATGAAGACAGAGCCATCCCTTTTCTCCTGGGAGGTCTTGGGGCTGCTGAAGAAATCTGGGACCCACTCAGGGCTGAGACTGGTTTCAAAAGATGGTCAGTTGACTCTGTTGGTTAGGCTAATTTTCTTGTCCCAAATGGTAAACAGATTTTCTTTCTTCAATATACTCTTGCTTAAAGCAAAAGACCATTAAAAAGGCAGTATGATAGTTCACCTTCCCCAAGAATGTTCAAAAAACTTCTCAGAAATCACAGGCTGTCATCACCCTAGGGGCAGCCAGCCCTAGAGCCCTTTACTGCAAGCAGCACCAGAGAACAAAATCCCTCATCACATAAGGAACAGGCCAAGAAGAGGCTGCTCCTATCTTTTTCCAGTTTCTGAGGTTAGAGTCACAAAATCGTGCTCCTGTCTCACAAATGGCTCTGTTCCCTGTCCTATGCAAACTGCTGAACAAATGAAATGGGAGATTTAAAGTTCATGCTGACCTTTTTTGGTGTCTGGACAACGCAATTACTTCAGTTTGTAATGGAAACTCTCCGCCTGGCTTGTTTTGTAGGGAGCTGCTCTCTTCCCATTTTTAATGCCCTAGAATCTTTGCTCAAACTCTCCTTTTTGGTAAAGCCCAAGAGGGAAGGCAGGTTATTTGTGATACCTGCATTTGGGCTTTGCTTCCTTCCCAAAGCGAGTCACCAAATTTCTGTTGGAGCAGTCTCCCATTTTCTGTGATTTCTTTGTTCACGTCATAAAAGGTCATGTTCACTAGTTATCAATCATTGAAACCAGGACAACAGACCCAGGAAAGGAAACAATATAAACTTTTTGAAGAAGATGTTTTTCTGAGCCTGGAGTTCTTCTGTGCTGATTTATCTGAAGGTCGGTTGGTTTGGTTTTGTGGTTGTGTTTTCTTTCCCGCTACTGCAGGTTGACGGAGTCTCTGAATACCAGCCCATTTAATCCTTCTAAAATGGCGTTTTGTGTTTTCATCCCCAAAACTCTTGACTGGGTCAGAACAGGGTAAACAGATCTTCTCAAGGAACTGCCTACCCAGCAGACTTTTTCTTGGCTATGAAAACAAAGAGGAAAATACTAAATAAACATAAGTCTTTGCATTACTGGATTTTGAAAAGGAAAGAGCAACATATTTACTTAATGGACTCACCCCCAGAAAAGCCTCAGAGTGCCCATAAGCATATGGTTAGTGCTGTCTGAGAGAAGGAAGCCCTCCTGCAACTATCATTTTCTTTCTTTCTTCTTCCAAATCTGCAAATAAACTTGCAAGTAAATTTATAGTTTTCCTCAACTAAAATGGGACTTCCCAGGGTGCACTGCCAGAAACGTCTCCAAGTGAGGGCAGGTGTTGGACGTGCACCTTTATGAACTCATTCCTTCAGTCCTTTTCAGAGGGATGATGGGATCTGAGTTTCATGGCTACACAAGTAGGGTGTACTTCTAAATTTGACTATTTGTTTTATGTTTAATTTGGAAAATTGGAGCTTTGTCCAGACTTTATAATGGCATCACCTTTCATTGAGATATACACCAGAAAAGGAGCTAAGAATTCTACAGACATTGATTAATTCATGTAATTCTCAGGACGGTCCTATGAAGTAGGTATTATTACTCCATGTTACAGATGAGAAAACTAAAGCACAGAGAAGTTAAGTAACATGCTAAGGTCACACAGCTGATTAGGGACAGGGTCAGAATCCTAACCCTTGTTTTGCTTCAAAGGTCTGGTCTGTCAGTTGCTATTGCCAGTGTGCTTCATGAGTTGGCACTTAATAGGGTACTCTCGCATGGTGGATTTGAAACAAATAGTTTTGTTGAATAAATTAAAAAGCAAACAGATGAGTTGATCCTTGTAACATCCCTATCACAGAAGTCAGTATCTGTAGTATTGAAACTAAACGAAGCTAGCCATGGTAAAAATCAACCCTTACTTAATCTCAGTGGCTTAACACAGTAGAAGTGTATTTCTCACTCATGTCACAGTGTAGTATGGTTGGTAAAGGTGTAGTGGGGGAGGTCTGCACCTGCAGTCATTTGGGACCCAGGCCCCTTCTAGACTGTGGCTCTGCCATTCTCAGTGCTTTTCCCTCAAGGTTGCGCTGATCATCGCTGGCTCCAGGTTTGCATTGTCATCCATTGTGGCAGATGGTAGATGAGAGAGTAGAGAACGGTTCTTGGAGTTTTAGGGCTAGGTCTGGAATTGTCATGCACTCAATCACATGAGTGCAAAGGAGGTTGGGAAATGAAGCTTGGCTGTGTGCCCAAGAAGAACCTGAAATGGGCTTGGCGAGCACACAGCTTTGTTCTTGCCACAGACCTACACACTTCTTTCAGGGATCGAAACCTACAAATTTGTACTGTATTTCCTTGGTGAAGTCCCTTGCTCCTATGTGAATGGAAATTTCCAACATTTGAGTCATTCCTTTGAGTTTGATGGCAAATATGGGAGCTCTGCATGCCTAAAGCCAGATGTAAAATGTACAAACTCTTCCTAGAACCATCATCACTAGTTTTCTTTTGTTAGCACAGAATAGATTTGTTAACAATATTAGAAAGCTCTAGAGTTTGTTGGGACATTTTAATAAGGGGGAACTCAGTGAAAATCTCTGGGTGTTGAGGATAGAAGAAGTGATCAAAGAGTATAGCTTGGCGGGAGAATGCCTGCTTTAGAGTGAAAATATATGTGTGTTGGTAAAAACTTCATAAGATTATTTATCTATGAAGAAATTAATTAATTATCTCCTTCAGGATGACAAAGAGAATCAGTCATTAAACCAGATCAGAAACGTATTCATCTCTTTATTTGTCTCAAACTTGACTCAACTGGGTGACCTCCTTTTGAGGGAGTTTCTTTTCATTGAGAAGTGTGTTTTAAGTTTATCTAAGTGACAACTGACAACATCCTCCTCATATTTAAAATTATAGCCCATTAAAGGCAGGCTTCTGTTTACTCTCCCAAGCACTGGGGTGCTCAAGTTTCAAACTTCTAATGATAGGCTGAATTATTCATAAAAGATATTTATCTTTCTTACTCCAGTTATTAATCTCCTGATGCTATTGGTGGTCTCAAGGCGGTGCCGTGAAAGCTTAATGCATTTTGCATCAGAGTTTTCACACTCATTGGAGCTAATCTCTGACTTGGCACGAAGAGGTTAAAAAAATGAGACTTGGGGTGGTGCCAGACAATTAGGTAATTACAAAGCACTTTTTGTACATTAAAGTAATCTTGTAAGCATTATGCTCAAAGTCATGGTTACCAACTTTTGCTGTCCTAATTGTGTACTAGGGTTTTCAATGCCATCATCAAGTTCCAAGATTAAAAAATAGGATCATTTCTTATGTTTAAAGCTTACTGTGATCTTTTTTTCTCAATAACTTCTCTTTACTGGTATGAAAATATTTCCAAATAAATAATGATCATGGGGATTAAAGATGGCATGAGAGGTAAGACACAGGCTTCCTCCTAAAACCACATATAATATGAAAATATAATTAATACAACTAATCCTGAAAGAGCAACAGGAAAGAGGACTGCACCAGAAGGCATACACCTGGAGAAAAGAGCAGACCTCACAGAACAGGGTAACATACCAAAGCTGTGGCCCATCGGGACCCAAGCCCTTCCCCCACCCCAGCTCAAGGGCGGGAGGAAGAGAAATGGAGCAGGGAGGGAGTGGAGGCATAGGACTGCTGAATACCTAACTATGGAGATCTGCTCTGGGAGCACAAACCTACATTTCATGGTACTTGCATGATACTCTCATGATTATGGGCTTGGAAAGCTGAGACAGGCAGAATTCCTGGAGAAACTGAGATTCCAGCCACTTGTGGAAAGCAGGGATCCATATCTGGCTGCTGTGGGACAAAAGAAACGTGGGCAGTCTGACAGACTTCCTAACAAGGAAGCCCTTAGCAAGAGGGCTGCTAAAGGGGCAAGGATTGAATAGAGCTTACTGCTCAGGAGAGAGGACAGGGAGACAAAATTGTCTGGGTGCACTCTACCCAGCAGTTTGGGAGCTTTGCCATATAGACACTCATATTTAAGGAGGAAAAAGAAATCTTCCTCCTTAGATGATCTTCAGGTGCTCCAGCTCTCTGGCTGGCTACACAGCTTCAAGGACTCCCACCGTGATATGCAGCCTACTGCTCCTTTCTCCCGGCCAGCCCCACCTGGCTCGCAAAACAGTAAACTCTACCTTGGCATTACCCAGCCAGAGGGAATATATGTCTACAGAAACTACAAATGCAAGGCATAGAGGCTTATACCTGTGTGCTCGGCCCACTGGATCAGGCAGTGGAGACAGGCATAGCAGCCGGGAAGCAGGAAACAGCTCTTTCCTCCCCCCAGGCACCAGTACCACTCCCCTGTGACCCCCGACATTGCTTCAGGGGCTGAGCAGCTCCAGGGAGTAGAGCTTCTGGGCACTAGAAGGCACCATATACAAATGTGAAATGCCAAAGGAACCTGGTTCAGAGTAAAATTATTAATACAACTCCTGAGAAAGATTTAAATGACATCAACCTCATGATACTTCCTGAAAGGGAGTTCAAAATAAAAATCATTAACATGCTCATGGAGGTACAGAAAGATATTCAAGAACTAAGGAATGAATTCCGGTTGGAGATCCAATCATTGAAGAGCACAATGGACGGTATTAAAAGAAAATTGGATATGGTGGAGTAGACGATAAATGAAATAGAAACTAGAGAAGAGGAATAAAAAGAAGCTGAGGCACAGAGGAAAAAGGATCTCTAAGAATGAAAGAATATTGAGAGAACTGTGTGACCAATCCAAATGCAACAATATTCGCATTATAGGGGTTCCAGAAGAAGAAGAGAGAGAAAAAGGAATGGAAAGTGTCTTTGAGGAGGTAATTGCTGAAAACTTCCCCAATCTGGGGAAGGAGATAGTCTCTCAGGCCATGGAGGTGGCACAGATCTCCCAACACAAGGGACCCAAGGAAGACAACACCAAGACATATAATAATTAAAATGACAAAGATCAAGGATAAAGACAGACTATTGAAAGCAGCTATGGAGAGAAATAAGATCAAATAAAAAGGAAAGCCCATCAGGCTATCATCAGACTTCTCAAAAAACCTTACAGGCCAGAAGGGAGTGGCATGATGCATTTAATGCAATGAAGCAGAAGGGGCTTGAACCAAGAATACCTTATCCAGCAAGATTATCATTTAAATTTGAAGGAGGGATTAAACAATTTCCAGATAAGCAAAAGCTGAGAGAATTTACCTCCCACAAACCATCTCTACAGTGTATTTTGGAGGGACTGCTATAGATGGAAGTGTTCTTAAGGTTTAATAGCTGTAACCAGAGGTAATACAACCACAGTAAAGAAAGTAGAACAGCTAATTAGTAAGCAAATGCAAAATTAAATGAACTATCCCCAAAGTCAATCAAGAGATAGACAAAGAGTACAGAATATCATACCTAATATATAAAGAATGGAGGAGGAAGAAAAAGGAGGAAGAAAAAAAAGAACCTTTAGATTGTGTTTGTAATAGCATATTAAGTGAGTTAAGTTTGACTCTTAGTAAGGAAGTTAAACTTGAACCCTTGGTAGCCACAAACTTAAAGCCTGCAATGCCATAAGTACATACCTATTGATAAGCACCCTAAATGTAAATGGACTGAATGCACCAATCAAAAGACACAGAGTCACTGAATGGATAAAAAAACAAGACCCATTTATATGCTGCCTACAAGAGACTCACTTTAAACCCAAAGACATACACAGACTAAAAGTGAAGGGATGGAGAAAGATATTTCATGCAACTAATAGGGAGAAAAAAGCAAGAGTTGCAGTACTTTTATCAGACAAAATAGACTTCAAAAGAAAGAAAGTCACAAGAGACAAAGAAGGACATTACATAATGATAAAAGGGTCAATCAAACAAGAATATATAACCATTATAAATATCTCTATGGGCCCAGCACAGGAGCACCTACATATGTGAAACACATATGAACAGAATTAAAAGGAGAAATAGAATGCAATGCATTCAATCTAGGAGACTTCAACATTCTACTCACTCTGAAGGACAGATCAACCAGACAGAAAATAAGTAAGGAGACAGAGGCACTGAACAGCACACTAGAACAGATGGACCTAACAGACATCTGCAGAACTCTACACCCAAAAGCAGCAGGATACACATTCTCCTCAAGTGCACATGGAACATTTTCAAGAGTAGATCATATACTACTAGGCCACAAAAAGAGCCTCAGTAAGTTCAAAAAGATTGAAATTGTACCAACCAGTTTCTCAGACCACAAAGGTTTGAAACTAGAAATAAATTACACAAAGAAAATGAAAAATCCCACGAACACATGGAGGCCTCACAACATGCTCCTGAATAACCAATGGATCAATGACCAAATAAATGCAGAAATCAAGCAATATATGGAGACAAATGAAAACAATAATTCAAAACTGTAAAATCTATGGGATGCAGCAAAGGCCATGCTAAGAGGAAAGTATATTGGAATACAGGCCTACCTCAGGAAAGAAGAATAATCCCATATGAGAAGTCTAAACTCACAATTAACGAAACTAGAAAAAGAAGACTAAATGAGGCCCAAAATCAGTAGAAGGAGGGGAATAATAAAGATTAGAGCAGAAATAAATAAAATCGAGAAGAATAAAACAATAGAGAGAATCAATGAAAGCAAGAGCTGGTTCTTGAGAAAATAAACAAAATAGATAACCTCTAGCCAGACTTACCAAGAAAAAAAGAGAGTCTACTCACATAAACAGAATAAGAAATGAGAAAGGAAATATCACTACGGATACCACGGAAATACAAAGAATTATTAGAGAATACTACGAAAAATTATATGCTAACAAACTGGATAACCTAGAAGAAATGGAAAACTTTCTAGAAAAATACAACCTTCCAAGGGTGACCCAGAAAAAAAACAGAAAATCTGAACAGACCAATTACCAGCAACGAAATTGAACTGGTATTCAAAAGCCTACCTAAGAACAAAACGCCTGGACCAGAGGACTACCACTGAATTTTAATAAACATTTAGCGAAGCCCTAATACCCATCCTCCTTAAAGTTTTCCAAAGAGTAGAAGAAGAGGGAATAATTCCAAACTCATTCTATGAGGCCAGCATCACTCTAATACTAAAACCGGGCAAAGATACCACAAAAAAAGAAAATTACAGACCAATATCCCTGATGAACATAGATATAAAAATATTCAACAAAATATTAGCAAACTGAATTCAAAAATACTTCAAAAAGATTATCCATCATGATCAAGTAGGATTTATTCCAAGGATGCAAGGATGATACAGCATTCGAAAATCCATCAACATCATCCACATCAACAAAAAGAAGGACAAAAACCACATGATCATTTCCATACATGCTGAAAAGCATTCGATAAAATTCAACATCCATTCATGATAAAAACTCTCAACAAAATGGGTATAGAGGGCAAGTACCTCAACATAATAAAGGCCACATATGACAAACCCACAGCTAACATTATACTTAACATCAAGAAGCTGAAAGCTTTTCCTTGAAGATCAGGAACAAGACAAGGATGCCCACTCTCCCCACGTCTATTCAACATAGTTTTGGAGGTCCTCACCATGGCAATCAGATAACACAAAGAAATAAAAGGCATCCAGATTGGCAAGGAAGAAGTTAAACTGTCCCTGTTTGCAGATGACATGATATTATTGTACATAAAAAACCCTAAATAATCCACTCCAAAACTACTAGACCCAACATCTGAATTCAGCAAAGTTGCGGGATACAATATTAATACGCAGAAATCTGTGGCATTCCTATACACTAACAATGAACTAGTAGAGAGAGAAATCAGGAAAACAATTCCATTCACAGTTGCATCCAAAAGAATAAAATACCTAGGAATAAACCTAACCAAGGAACTGAAAGACCTATACTCTGTAAACTACAAGACACTCATGAGAGAAATTAAAGAATAAATGGAAACACATCTCGTGCTCATGGATAGGAAGAATTAACATTGTCAAAATGGCCATCCTGCCTAAAGCAAACTACAGATTCAATGTAATTCCTATCAAAATACCAACTGCATTCTTCAATGAACTAGAGAAAATCATTCTAAAATTCATATGGAAACACCAAAGACCCTGAATAGCCTAAGTAATCCTGAGAAGGAAGAATAAAGCTGGGGGGATTATGCTCCACAACTTCAGTCTCCTCTACAAAGCCACAGTAATCAAGACAATTTGGTACTGGCACAAGAACAGACCCATAGACCAATGGAACAGACTATGGAGTCCATATAGAAACCCAGCCATATATGGTCAATTTATATATGATAAAGGAGCCATGGACATACAATGGGGAAATGACAGCCTCTTCAACAGTTGGTGTTGGCAAAACTGGACAGCTACATGCAAGAGAATGAAACTGGATTATTGTTTAACCCCATATACAAAAGTAAACTCGAAATGGATCAAGGACCTGAATGTAAGTCATGAAACCATAAAACTCTTAGAAGACAACATAGGCAAAAATCTGAATATAAGCATGAGCAACTTCTTCCTGAACGCATCTCCTCGAGCAAGGGAAACAAAAGCAAAAATGAACTAATGGGACTACATCAAACTAAAAAGTTTCTGTACAGCAAAGGACACCATCAACAGAACAAAAAGGCATCCTACAGTATGGGAGAATATATTTGTAAATGACATATCTGACAAGGGGTTAACATCCAAAATATATAAAGAACTTACACGCCTCAACACCCAAAAAGCAAATAACCTGATTAAAGAATGGGCAGAGGATATGAATAGACAGTTCTCCAAAGAAGAAATTCAGATGGCCAACAGACACATGAAAAGATGCTCCACATCACTAATCATCAGGGAAATGCAAATTAAAACCACAATGAGATATCACCTCACACCAGTAAGGATGGCCAGCATCCAAAAGACTAAGAACAACAAATGCTGGCGAGGATGTGGAGAAAGGGGAACCCTTCTACACTGCTGGTGAGAATATAAGCTAGTTCGACCATTGTGGAAAGCAATAAGGATGTTCCTGAAAAAACTAAAAATAGAAATACCATTTAAGCCTGAAATCCCACTCCTTGGAATTTACCCAATGGATACAACTTCTGAGATTCAAAGAGACATATGCACCCCTATGTTTATTGCAGCACTATTTACAATAGCCAAGACATGAAAGCAAACTATGTGTCCATCAGTATGTGAATGGATAAAGAAGAGGTGGTACGTATACACAATGGAATACTATTCAGCCATAAGAAAGAAACAAATCCTACCATTTGCAACAACATGGATGGAGCTGGAGGATGTTATGCTCAGTGAAATAAGCCAGGTGGAGAAAGACAAGTGCCAAATGATTTCCCTCATTTGTGGAGTGAAACAATGAAGTAAAACTGAAGGAACAAAATAGCAGCAGACTCATTGTCTCCAAGAAGGAACTAGTTACCAAAGGGGAAGGGTGTAGGAGGGTGGGTGGGGAGGGTGGGAGAAGGGGATTGAGGGGTATTATGTTTAGTACACATGGTGTCGGGGGTCACGGGGATAACAGTGTAGCACAGAGAAGGCAAACAGTGAGTCCGTGGCATCTTACTACACTGATGGACAGTGACTGCAGTGGGGTATGTGTGGGGACTTGATAATATGGGTAAATGTAGTAACCACATTGTTTTTTCATGTGAAACCTTCATAAGAGTGTATATCAATAATACCTTAATAAAAAAAATAATAAATAATGGTCATAGTAACCAACACTGACTGAGGGCTCACCCTGTGTGAGGTTGCCTGGTAAGCACTCTGCATATGCTTTAGCATTTCACTTTCTCAACCACCCTGTGACATAGGTAGTAATAAACAGGGCTCAGGTACAGCTTCCTAGGCTCCAGGGATTCCTTTAATATCATTACAATCCTCTGAGATGTATACTCTAGGTTTCATTGAACTAGGGAGCCATCGATGGCAAGGAAACATTATAGGCTGAATTGTGTTCCCCCCAAAATCATTATTGAAGTCCTAACTCCCAGTACCTCAAAATGAACTGTATTTGGAGATAAGGTCCTTAAAGACGTAATTAAGTTAAAATGAGGCCATTAGGGTGGGCCCTAATCCAATATGACCAGTGTCCTTGTAATAAGAGGAGATTTAGATGCTGATACGGAAAGAATCCCGTGCTGCCGGGAGAAGGCAGCCATTGGCAGGTGAAGGAGAGAGGCTCAGAAGAAATCACCCTTACTGACACTTTGATGGTTGACTTCCAGCCTCCAGAACACCGAGAAAACAAATTTCTGTTGTTTAAGCTGCCTGGTTTGTGGCGTTTTGTTAGGGCAGCCTTGGCAAACTAATACAGGCACCATTACTTACGCACCACTGAGAAAATAAGAAATTAAATTATGACCAAGGTTTTGGATTTTTATTTTGGACATATTAAGAGAATCCTTTAGACACAAACCTTCACCAGATATAACTCTTACACATACATAAAGAGAAATTATAAGTGAAATATATGAGATAAGGTATCCCGAAAACATCTTCATGTAAAGAGCATGACTTTTCTAAAATGCTTTTCTATTCAGTCATTAGAACCTACGATTTTCCACACAAAATTATCTTCTATACCATCAAGTGTTAGTGAGGCAGCATTTCTTAAAGGCAGGCTCTCCCGCTGTCTCTAGGGTGTTCTTCAAGCCGCAGACTCCCGTCCTGCATGTTTTGATGCTGACTTAGTTTTGATCCTCCTGATGGATTTCATCTCTGTATATAGAACACATTTTGTGTCAATACTAAATCACGATGCAACATTTTTACGCTCAGTAATGACAACGATTTTACACACAAGGAATGGGAAGAAGGAGGAATCTGAACTGGGAGAATGGCAAAGACTGGGGGGCACCTTGACACAGGAGACAGAAAGGACCCTCCCACCCAGTATAAACAGCCTACCCGACAATTTCACCATTGTCTATTTTCATATTCATCCATGTCCTGGTTGGCATACAAATGTGTCATTCTTTCTTGTCAGGGGACAGAGTATATTATGTGTGTCACTGAGGCATGTGGGGGACTTAGGGCTGAAATAAACCCCAAGAGGACATCATAGGGAGAAGGCCAGAGGAGGACATTCAATCCAGGTTTTATGTGTGCAAGGAACTTCAAATTAAGAATTGGGATTTTTTTTCATTTTTAAAAACATTCTAGTTACCCCCAAATATAGAAATGACCCAGGTTTTCCTTGATTTCTGAAAGGCCATGATCCTAAATATGAACTTCAAATGCCATCCATCTTTGCAACAGATATGATTCGAGTGGCTCCTGTGATTTGTGCTTCGAAGCAGAGTGGGTATGCACAGATGCCTGGGGGACTGGTGCACGACCTCCTGTTTCAGAGGACCCGCTGTCTCCCAGCGAAACAGGTCTGTGAACTTGCAGGTCCCCTGGTGTAGTGAATGGTTTGCTGGCAGTGCGGAGAGGAGGAGAAAATGAAATCTGACTTAAGAGTCAAAACCTAGTAAGAGCAAGTTTCACATAAGGAAGAGAGGAAACAATCTGCGCCTTG
Organism: Smutsia gigantea; assembly: GCA_032199065.1. Taxonomy (NCBI): domain Eukaryota; kingdom Metazoa; phylum Chordata; class Mammalia; order Pholidota; family Manidae; genus Smutsia; species Smutsia gigantea. The sequence goes on along the minus strand of JAVSCE010001583.1, from coordinate 125,756 downwards.
ATGAAAGAATAAGCAGTTTGTCCAGATATGGGTGGAGAATTCCTTATGGCAGTAAAAACAGGTAAGTGCAAACCTAAGACCAGGATCTGGGGTACGTCTAGTGGAAGGGAGGAGATGTAAGGGAAAAGGAGAGGGACGACCTTGCATAGCAGTGGTTCTCAGTACTGGCTGCACATTGGAATCACTGGGACAATTTAAAGAAAAACAGATGCTTGTGCCTTAGGACATATGAATTAACTCAGATCAGAATCTCTAGAGGTGGGATTTTAATATGCAGCCAGGGTTAGGAAACACTGATGTGTATTTTTTTTAATGTGAGTGGACTTTTATCTTGAAGTCAGGTGTTCTGAACATTCTGGTCTACCCCTTCATATCCTTTTCTACGCCTGAGAAAAGGAGCCTATTCCCAGCATTATGACACTATTTCTCATGGGTGTACAACCACTGTGGAAGCATCATAATTTTAGAGAAAGTAGTCCTGAGCAATTAATTTGAAAAAGCTTGCATCCCTCCCAGATGATTTTAATGTAACTAAGCTTATGTGACAGAAGATTATCTAGTCTGTTATCTGGAGTTTCACATTACCTGGCTACCAGGTAAGACAGACTGGTAATGTCCAGAGGACCGGTTGAAATGTTCACTTCTTATATAAATAGTCTGGCCCAATTTGGAGGCAGAGGCGTTGACCTGTGTTTTGTGAAGAGCAGGACTGTTGCTTGGCTCTGACCTTGGCAGTCACCATCATGACTTTGGGTTTGCCTCAATCAGCTGCCACCTCTTGGGATTGTAAATATTGACACTCACCCTTAGAAAAATCAATATCTGCATATTAGCCTCCAATTGCATATATCGATGTGCAGATCTGAGGGCCTCGGGTGAATACGAGATGACTTCAGCATTTGAGAATGCTGCTTCAGAGCTGAGAGGCCTGTGGATTTGCATTTCCCTCAGTGATGCTTGGCTCCATGACTTCCATCGCTATTATCTCTCTTCAGTGTATCTGTATGCAAAATTTGGGGGCAGTACCATTTTAGAGCAAGCAGACAAAAAAGGATCTGCTTTCTCAGAGCTCAAAATTAACTTCTTCAAATCTGACAGATCAATTCTCTGAAATAACTCCCAAATAAAAAAAAATAACCCTTTGTTTGAAAATGTGCTTTGAATGGGACTTCCATTTATCTTTATGTACACTGAGGGATCAGGGTATCTGGGATAGCTCCTCCATCCCCAGTCTCAATTCGAGTGCCCAGTCAGATTAAAAGTAAGTATTTTGTATTTCAAGCAGTGCCCTCACCAGGATATAATTGTGATACACAATCAGTCTGGCTGGTTTATTTTCCTGTAGAGGTGACCGATGTTTTGACAGTGTCTGCACGATACCCAAAACAACTTGGCCATTCGGCCAACTCTGTCAGGCACAGTGTAGACAAGACTCCTGGGAGTGAGCGGTGGGGGGGATGTGGCTGTGTTGGTCAAATGGACATAGGCTTTGACCGAGACTTGCCCTCTGTTTCATAAACTTGAGCAAGACTCTCTAAGAGGTAACCAACCGCCTAAATTCCAGCTCACTCACCTGTGAGAAGGAAGAAAAAGCCTGGAAAAGGTAGAAAAAGCCAAAGGTTGTATCTCTCTAAAAATAACTGACAAGCCCTTCAGCCTTCACTCCAGGAGTTCCATATTGTTGTTCCCTTAGGCTAAGTTGGCGAAGATTTGGTGCAGACGGCAGGTAGGAGAAAGCAGGCAGGTAGGAGAAAGCAGGCAGGTAGGAGAAAGCAGGCAGGTAGGAGGAAGCAGGCAGGTAGGAGAAAGCAGGCAGGTAGGAGGAAGCAGGCAGGTAGGAGAAAGCAGGCAGGTAGGAGGAAGCAGGCAGGTAGGAGGAAGCAGGCAGGTAGGAGGAAGCAGGCAGGTAGGAGGAAGCAGGCAGGTAGGAGGAAGCACTCCACCAATATCTGTCCTTGATTTGAAACCCCGCAGGGACAGCAGCACTGTCTCGGCGGGCAGCCTGAGTCTGCCAGCTGGGACAGGGAGGCAGGGGACAGGCCACAGCGCTGAGGTTCACCGATGGCTCTGCTCTGCTCTGGGAAGTCCGCTGGAGTGGCAACTTGCCTGGCTGCTCTGCTCTGACAATCAGAATTTGCCTACTCTTTAAACTAAGCTCACCTCATTTTCTACCTCCCCTCATCCACACGTTAGGATTCTTGATTTTCAAAAAGTTTTAAATAAAAATATCTGTATATGTTTTTTAAAATTACAGAAATTATTAAGTCCTCATTATAGAAATTCTGAAAAATGAAAAACTGTACAAAGGAAAAAAGTGTCATCTACCCATAGTCACCAGTCAAAGACAACCACTGCTTATATTTGGGGTTGTTTGCTGTTAGTCATTAGTGTGTGTGTGTGTGTGTGTGTGTGTGTGTGTGTATGTACAAATGCAAGCATGTGTATGTGTGTATTTCAACTTGAAAGAACAAAATGAAACAAAGTTTGCACCCAAGCGAAAGCCATGGTGGGTGATGCTCGGCTACACACATTTGCAGTAAGACCAAGGACTACAGGGGCCTCGCCTGGGCCACGCGAGGCCGCTCAGGAGCTGTTAGAGTTGTAACTTACAGTCTGGCTCCGCCAGGCATCCCGGTGACAAGCACAGCTCACTTACTTGTCTTTGATGCACGCCAGGTGCACTGTGGTCAGACAATCTTCCCGCGGCAGGCTTAGCACCTTGAATCCACGGAGCCAGCGTGAGCCTCTCCCCTGGGCAGAGCACAGGTCTCACAACAGGAGGATGGTCACGGTGGCAGCTGCACCTGTCGAGGACAAAGAAACACACGTAGGCAAAGAAGAAAGAGGAGGAAAGCTCGGGAGGGCTCAGGAGATGCCGCCACCAGGGAGGCGGGGTAGGCTGCCTAGCTGTTCTGTGGTTGCAGGTTTGCTCCAAGAAACTGAGCCTCGGTGTACTTTTTCAGTAGGTGACCTGTATTGCTTCCAGAAATGAGCACAGATGATCTGCTGAGTTTTGACATTTGTTTCCCCTTTCTGAGAGCTGTCAGCTTGCAGGCAGTATCCGCTTGCGGGAGAGTTTGGTGCTGGCTGCAAAATTGAAGGCAAGGAATAACCACAAATAAGAGAGCACTAGTGGCCAAATATTTCTGAATCCTGGCAGGGACTGTGCGTTTGCACCCTCCCTGCAGCTGGAGCTGAGAAGAGGCATCAGGAGTGATGGCATCTGGAGGCCTCAAGAGGCAGGGCCTGCTAGGACCAAGGCTGTGCGGTGGCAGGAGACACTCTGCTGGAAGGTCTACGAGGCTCTTTTTGAAGCCAGTGAAGCATGCTGTGTTACCCAGGGTGTTCTCACAGCTGCTCTGCACTAGCCACTGGAGGGATGGGCTGGAGGGCCCTGGCTTAGTCATGTTTTTCCTCCCCTGTTTTGACGACTGGTTGAGGGCTGGAATGTGACAGGATGTTTTCTTTCCTAATAGGGTCATACTTTTTAAAAGCTAGGGATTTTATTCCCTTAAAGAACCAGGTCTTCTTATCAAACTAGAGGAAACAGTGTCATGCCTTTGGTTGTGACATGGAGAAGATCTGTGTCCTGAGAAGCCAGAAAAAAGGATTGGGGCTCAGTACCCACTGCTCAAGAGAACTGTGCCCCACCAAGGGGGACACATTTCATCAAGTTCCCCAGAGGCAAATACTAGACCTGCGTGATAGATCAGTTCAGACCCAGTGTGATAGAGATCCAGGCAGAGCTCAGTCTAGCAGCCTAGGGAAAGGGGACCCAATCTCCTTGAATATGTGAATTTCCTTTTCAAATTTCAAAATCATTCAGACACCTAACCCCAGAGTGTCAGTAGCTATAGACTGAGAAACTGAAAGGTGATTAAAAATAAACACATTTAAAAGCAATCACTTGACCATTGAGTTATTTAATAGCATGTAGTTAAAACCAAAGTTGTAAAGGAACTAGCACAATAATTTCTATAATCAGGCAAATACTCAGTACATGCCCTCATGCCCATTCATCCCAGACTCTTTGTAGTGCGTCCTATCAGTATATGGAACAGCCGCTGTGATGAATTCCTCCTTTTCCTGAGGATTATGAGATTCTTAATGTATCACCACAACATGTCAACGGTGTCATGATCTGGGTGGCCACCACTATTCCAAAATTAAGTCAGTATTTAAACAGGAAACCTCTTCCCCAGTACCCTGGAATATATTCATGAAAACCTTTTGGACTGCATGATGGAAGTGAGGGGGAGCTTCATCCTTCTCGAAAATAAGGTTTCCAGAGACTTTCTGATGCTGTGGGAAACCCTTCAGCATATCCTGACTGACTCCTGACACTAGGTTTACACACACACACACATGCACTCACACAATGGCCCACAGCCCCATGTGTGTGATAGAGCACAGAAGGCATTAACTACTGGGGAACCCCTTACATGTTCAATCACCATGTGTTGGTATTTGGTGCCCATATGCGGATGCTATGGAGCTTAACTTTTTGGTTAAATGAATGTGGCCTGATCACTGAATTTGACACATCAGCAAAGTCAATTCATCTTCCACATGAGTCTGATAATGGCAGCTCGAGTTTTATCATTCTTCATTATCTGCCTCCATCAGGGCCTGCAGAGGGTGCAAAATGGTTTCATCTTCCATCATTTATGGAGAAGGTGACAGATCATGGTCTGAGGAATACTGCTCTCAGCCAGCCCTCTTTACTGATTTCTTGGGACTGTGCTAAATGAGACAAAAATGATTTTCAGTTTTCTCAAGATATGTGAAGTGCAAGAGCAACTACAAGTCGGTGCCTGCTACATGTAATACTTATTTCTCTCAATGTGTTCAATTCCTTTTGATTCACTCCATATATACTAGCTCAGAATTACAAATGTTCAGTAATGTTTTTGAATTAATTAATTCACTAATCACCAAATCATCTAAACACACCATATAATAGTTAGACACATATATGTGGCATACCACAATAAGGTGTCACTTTATAAGGTGGCATGCCTTTTTATATTTATCTCAATCAACCTTCAGAACAACCTGGTAAGATAGCAATCATGATCTGCATTTTATTGACAAAGAAACTGAGGCTCAGAGAAACAAAGACACTTGATCAAGGTCTTGCAAAGAGCATGTTGTAGAACTGGGACTCCATCTCAGTCCCAAACCATGTTGCTTTCTTAAGTAATGAAAAGCCTCTACTTTCTTAAAATAGTATTGTGCTGTTATTCTCTTTTCCTGAAATATAAAATTAAAGGTTTTAAATCTTGAATTTTTTTTTTGTATTAAGTTAGAGTGTGTGAAATTGCCGATACTTGACCATTTCTGACCTATGGTTCAACCTATGCAGGAAGGAAAGAAGGAAGGAAGGGAAAAATGAAATGCAGAAAAACAGAATGCAATAGACAAAAAAAAAGCAGAGAGGAAGGAAGGAAATAAGGGAAGGAAGAGGGTTAAGAAGAAATTAGCAATTACTAGCAAAGCTCTGTCACTCTTTCCTAAATCTTGCAGCCCTACAGCCTCTCCCCCACCCCCAATATTGGTTTTTCTTGTCCATTGCCTTTGATCAGGATTTTCACAGTCACCAGACTCCTTAAGTAATCAACAGAGGCCAACTGTATCATATTGTCTTTCATTCTTTATTTTTTTTAAACAAGGATTGCACAGATTTCTAGCCACCACCCTGAGGGGATAGGAAGAAAGAAAAGATCGGCAGAACAAAGTCTTGCATTTATTAGGAGTGTATAAATACAACTTTCTCTTCCCAGGGGGAAAAACACTGGACCAAAATGAAATGCCCTCAGTGTATGAATTTATAAAAATGTAAAGTTAGCCCACATTGAAGTTTCAGATGAGAGACATGACCTCAACGTTGAACGAAGAGGGCTGAGAAAGTGAAACATGAAAGAAATCTTTTTTATTAAATAATTAGCTTGGAGATGATGTGAAGTGTTTTCTAAATGAATCCATTTATAAGAAGAAATAAAAACATTTGAACAGTTTGATTAACACATATGAAAAACAAATGATAAAATCAACAAGCTGCTGAAGCCCTGGAATTGAAGTCTTTAAAGGGCAAATGTTCTCGCCCCCTAATGCTATCTTGGAATCTAAATATGTTCAACAAGAGCTGGTAAGAGAGAAATGCTCTCTAACATGACTGTTACAATATTGATATTACCCAGCTCCACCAGCATGTAGAATCACATGTGGCTCCAGCCCAATACGATGTGAAAGAAAGAGGGCTTTCTTTTCCTATAAATGTTAACAATTAAACTGGATCAGGATGGTGAAGCTGGGAGCCAGAGCCCCCAGTTTTCTTTAGAAAGGTCTTTCCAGATGGCACACCCTTGGACAACACTGCATCTTTGGCTGCCCATGGAGGAAGACAATGGTGAGAACGGCCCCAGGGTGTAATTCTGGTTACCTCTGTGCCAAGGCCCATTATTAAAAGTGTCTTTGTAAGGAGGGATTTGCCAGAAGACATCTTCTCACAGCACATGGCCACTTTTGTTATCTCTGAAATTCTCCAAAGGAAATAGCCTGAAAAGATCTAGGGCATATGTTATTGCTAATATCAGCATTAACTATTATTATTTAAGGCTTTTTTAGTTTGTTAGAGCTGCCATAACAAAGCACCACAAAGTTATACACTGGGGGTGGCTCAAGTAAAAAAAATTAATTTTCTCAGTGCTCTGGTGGCTAAAAATCCGAGATGGACGTGCTGGCAGAACTGGTTTCTCCTGAGGCCTCTTCTAGGCGTTCCTCCCTGCGTGCTCACACCATCTTGCCTCTGCGCCCAGGCAGCCCCGGTGTCTGTGTTTGTGTCCATATTTCCTCTTCTCTTAAGGACATTAGTCCTGGTGGATAAGGGCCCACCCAAATGATTTCATTTTAATTTAACCACCTTTTAAAAATCCCTACCTCCAGATACAGTCTCCCCTGAGGCACTGGGGGTAGACTTCAGCATATAAATTCTGGAGAGGTACAATTTAACCTATAACAAAGGCCTCTGAGGCTATTTTTGAATTGGAATTGCACTGTTTTGCTCTTCACTGAAATCTGCCATCATCTGAGAATGTTCTAGCTACATCTATGAGATAAAGAATGTGGAGCTAGGCATTTAGCTCTCATGGCTCTGTTCTTTTTCCCCTAGTAACACTTTCAGTCTCTCCAATATCTGTATGTTTTAGAGATGTGTCTTGTGAACTGCAGATGGCTGGAGTTTTAAAAACCTCTAAACTGAAAATGCGCCTTTTCTGTGTGGAGTTGAAGCTATTTTACTTTATTGTGATTACAGATATATTTAGTCACATGGGTCACACCTACTCTATTAGTTATCTTAGGCTGTTATGAATCTCATTCTGTTTCCCCACATCCTTTATCTTAAACCATACAGTCACTAGGGACCTTATTTGCCTTTCAGTGTAGCATAGCCAACTGTTTTCTTATTGGTTTCACAACTGCATAATATAGATCATCATCTTTTGAGCCTCCAGTAACAATTTCCTAGCCACCCACTTCAAATTCTGAAAGTCAGTACTATATATTGTAATATGGGGCTTGTTTTGCTTATTTGCTTGTTTGTTATTGTTATGGTAGCACTTTATTTCTAAGTATTAATTTCTGTATCACTCATCCTAGGTTAAATTATGCTTCAGTAATGAACAACTCCCAAATCTAAGTGGCTTTCATGTGGGTTTATTTCTCATTCATATTATATGTCCATTTCAGCACTAGCTCTTTGTTTTTGGGCTCTGGCTGGATGAGCAGTCCCTCCTGAAGTATTATTAAGGATGTGGCTAAAGAAAAAGAGTAATGATAGAACTTCATGATGGCTTGCAAAACCTCTGCTCATAAAGTGACATGCTTCATGAACGATTCATCCGATAAGGGGTTAACATCCAAAATATATAAAGCACTCTACAACTCAACATCAAAAAAACAAATAACCTGATTTTAAAATGGGTGGAGGACCTGGACAGACATTTCTCTAAAATAGAAATACAGATAGCCAACAGGCACATGAAAAGATGCTGCATATCACTAATCATTAGGGAAATGCTGGTCAAAACCAAAATGAGATATCACCTCACACCTATTAGAATGGCCACTATCCAAAAGACCAGAAATAACAAGTGTTGGCATAGATGTGGAGAAATGGGAACACTCCTACACTGTTGGTGGGAGTGTAAATTGGTGCAGCCACTGTGGAAAGCAGTATGGAACTTCCTCACAAAACTAAAAACAGAAATTCCACATGACTCAGTAATTCCATTTTTGGGAATTTATCTGAAGAAAACAAAATCCCTGACTGAAAAGACATATGCACCCTCATGTTTATCACTGCATTATTTATTTACAGTAGCTATGATATGGAAGCAACCAAAGTGTCCATCAAAGGCTAAAAAGATGTGGTATAGATACATAATAGAATATTATTCAGCCATAAACAAAGAAATCCTGCCATTTGCAACAACATAGATAGACATCATATTATGCTAAGTGAAATAAGCCAGTTGGAGAAAGAAAATCCATATGATTCCACTTATTCTGGTATGTAAAAACAAAATGAACAAAATAGCAGTAGACTCATAGTCACTGAGAAGTGACTGGTGGTTACCATGAGGGCAAAGTTTGGGCTGGGTGGGGGGAAGGGGGATAAAGAAGCATGAAAATTCTTAATCATAATATAAGTAGGTCACAGAGATAGTAGTTCAGCATGCAGAATATAGTCAATGATTCTGTAATATTTTCCTATACTGACAGATAGTAACTGCACTAAGTAGGGGTAAGGATTTAATAATATGGTAACTGGTGAACTACTGTGTTGTATACTTGAAACCAATATAAGATTGTTTATCAGTGCCACTTTGTAAATGATATATCCGACAAGGGGTTAACATCCAAAATATATTAAGAACTCACATGCCTCAAAACCCAAAAAGCAAATAACCCGATTAAAAAATGGGCAGAGGATATGAACAGACGCTTCTCCAAAGAAGAAATTCAGATGGCCAACAGGCCTATGAGAAGATGCTCAACATCACTACTCATCAGGGAAATGCAAATAAAAACCACAATGAGGTATCACCTCACACCAGTTAGGATGGCCAGCATCGAAAAGACTAAGAACAACAAATGCTGGTGAGGATGCGAAGAAAGGGAGCCCTCCTCGACTGCTGGTGGGAATGTAAACTAGTTCAACCATTGTGGACAGCAATATTGATGTTCCTCAAAAAACTAAAAATAGAAATACCATTTGTCATGGGAATTCAACGTCAGGAATTTACCCAAAGAATACAAGTTCTCACATTCAAAAAAGACATATGCACCCCTATATTTATTGCAGCACTATTTACAATAGCCAAGATATGGAAGCAACCTAAGTGTCCATCAGTAGATGAATGGATAAAGAAGAGGTGGTACATATACACTATGGAATACTATTCAGCCATAAGAAAGGAACAAATCCTACCATTTGCAACAACTTGGATAGAGCTGGAGGATATTATGCTCAGTGAAATAAGCCAGGCAGAGAAAGTCAAGTACCAAATGATTTTCCTCATTTGTGGAGTATAATAATAAAGCAAAACTGAAGGAACAAAACAGCAGCAGACTCACAAACTCCAAGAAAGGACTAGCGGTTACCAAAGGAGAGGGTTGCAGAGGGTGGGTGGGGAGGGAGGGATAAGGGGAATGAGAGGTACTATGATTAGTACACATGGTGTAGGGGAGATCATGGGGAAGACAGTACAGCACAGAGAAGGCAAATAGCGACTCTGTGGCATCTTACTACACTGATGGACACTGACTGCAATGGGGTAGGGGAGGGTGGAAATTGATAATATGGGTGAATGTAGTAACCACATTGTTTTCCATATGAAACCTTCATAAGAGTGTATATCAATAATGCCTTAATAAAAAAATTGTAATAAATAAATAAATAACCATTATTTAAAAAATGGTATTTTGCTTTGATTTTTTGAAATATATTTTTGCTTTCTCTTTTACACTAATAATGATTTTTTTCTTTCAACATTTGAATATTTTAGTATGGGCTTTTTCTTTTTTTTTAATTTTGTATCGTTAATATACAGTCACTTGAACAACATTATGGTAACTAGAACCCCTATTATCAAGTCCCCCCACATACCCCACTACAGTCACTGTCCACCAGCATAGCAAGATGCTATAGAATATTTACTTCTCTTCTCTATAAATACTGCCTTTCCTGTGTCCCCGCCACTGCATTACATGTGTTAATCATAATGCCCCTTTCTCCCCCTTATATCCTCCCTTCCCACTCATTCTCCGCAGTCCCTTTCCCTTTGGTAATTTAGTCCATGCTTGGGTTCTGTGAGTCTGCTGCTGTTTTGTTCCTTCAGTTTTACCTTTGTTCTTATACTCCACAGATGAGTGAAATCACTTGATACTTGTCTTTCTCCACCTGGCTTATTTCACTGAGCATAATACCCTCTAGCTCCATCCATGTTGTTGCAAATGGTAGGATTTGTTTTCTTCTTATGGCTGAATAATATTCCATTGTGTATATTTACCACATCTTCTTTATCCATTCATCTACTGATGGACATTTAGGTTGCTTCCATTTCTTGGCTATTGTAAATAGTGCTGCGATAAACATAGGGGTGATTATGTCTTTTTCAAATTGTGCTGCTGCATTCTTAGGGTAAATTCTTAAGCATGGAATTCCTGGGTCAAATGGTATTTCTATTTTGAGTTTTTTGAGGAATCTACATACCACTTTCCACAATGGTTGAACTAGTTTACATCCCCATCAGCAGTGTAGGAGAGTTCCCCTTTCTCTACATCCTTGCCAACATTTGTTGTTGTTTGTGTTTTGGATGTTGGCCATCCTCACTGGTGTGAGGTGATATCTCATTGTGCTTTTAATTTGCATTTCTCTGATGATTAGCAATGTGGAGCATCTTTTCATGTGCCTGTTGGCCATCTGAATTTCTTCTTTGGAGAAGTTTCTGTTCAGCTCCTCTGCCCATTTTTTAATTGGCTTATTTGCTTTTTGTTTGTTGAGGTGCTTGAGCTCTTTATATATTTTGGATGTCAACCCCTTATCGGATATGTCATTTATGAATATATTCTCCCATACTGTAGGATGTCTTTTTGTTCTACTGATGGTGTCCTTTGCTGTACAGAAGCTTTTTAGTTTGATATAGTCCCACTTGTTCCCTTGCCCAGGGAGATATGTTCATGAAGAAGTTGCTCATGTTTATGTCCAAGAGATTTTTGCCTGTATTTTTTTCTAAGAGTTTCATCGTTTGATGACTTACATTCAGGTCTTTGATCCATTTTGAGTTTACTTTGTGTATGTGGGTTAGACAGTAGTCCAGTTTCATTCTCCTACATATAGCTGTCCAGTTTTGCCAACACCAGCTGTTGAAGAGGCTGCCATTTCTCCATTGTATATCCATCGCTCCTTTATTGTATATTAATTGACCATATATGCTTGGGTTTATATCTGGGCTCTCTGTTCTCTTCCACTGGTCTATGGGCCAGTTCTTGTGCCAGTACCAAATTGTCTTGATTACTGTGGCTTTGTAGTAGAGCTTGAAGTCAGGGAGCATAATTCCGCCTGCTTTATTCTTCCTTCTCAGGATAGCTTTGGCTATTCGGGGTCTTTTGTTGTTCCATATGAATTTTAGAACTATTTGCTCTACTTCACTGAAGAATGCTGTTGGTATTTTGATAGGGATTCCATTGAATCTGTACATTGCTTTCGGCAGGATGGCCATTTTGACAATATTAATTCTTCCTAGGCAAGAGCATGGGATGAATTTTCATTTATTAGTGTCCTCTTTAATTTCTCTTAAGAGTGTCTTGTACTTTTCAGGGTATAGGTCTTTCACTTCCTTGGTTAGGTTTATTCCTGGGTATTTTATTCTTTTTGATGCGATTGTGAATGGAATTGTATTCCTGATTTCTCTTCTGCTAGTTCACTGTTAGTGTATAGGAATGCAGCAGATTTCTGCATACTAATTTTTTATCCTGCAACTTTGCTGAATTCATATATTAGATCTAATAGTTTTGGAGTGGATTCTTTAGAGTTTTTTATGTACAATATCACGTCATCTGCAAACAGGAACAGTTGACTTCTTCTTACCAATCTGGATGCCTTTTATTTCTTTGTGTTGTCTCATTGCCGTGGCTAGGACCTCCAGAACTATGTTGAATAAAAGTGGGGAGAGTGGGCATGATGTCTTGTTCCCAATCTTACAGGAAAAGTTTTCAGCTTCTCGCTGTTAAGTATAATGTTGGCTTTGGGTTTGTCATACATGGCCTTTATGATGTTGTGGTACTTGTCCTCTATACCCATCTTGTTGAGAGTTTTTATCATGAATGGATGTGGAATTTTGTTGAATGCTTTTTCAGCATCTATGGAGATGATCATGTGGTTTTTGTCCTTCTTTTTGTTGATGTAGTAGATGATGTTGATGGATTTTCGAATGTTGTACCATCCTTGTATCCCTGGGATGAATCCCACTTGATCATGGTGTATGAACCTCTTGATGTATTTTTGAATTCGGTTTGCTAATATTTTGTTGAGTATTTTTGCATCTATGTTCATCAGGGATAATGGTCTGTAATTTTCTTTTTTCGTGGTATCTTTGTCTGGTTTTGGTATTAGAGTGATGTTGGTCTCGTAGAATGATTTGGGGAGTATTCCTTCCTCTTCCACTTTTTGGAAAACTTTAAGGAGGATGGGCATTAGGTCTTCACTAAATGTTTGATAAGATTCAGCAGTGAAACCATCTGGTGCCAGAGTTTGTTCTTAGGTAGTTTTTTGATTACCAGTTCAATTTCGTTGCTGGTAGTTGGTCTATTCAGATTTTCTGTTTCTTCCTGCGTCAGCCTTGGAAGGTTGTATTTTTTTAGAAAGTTGTCCATTTCTTCTAGGTTATCCAGTTTGTTAGCATATAATTTTTCATAGTATTCTCTCATAATTCTTTGTATTTCCATGGTGTCCGTAGTGATTTTTCTATTCTCATTCCTGATTCTGTTTATGTGTGTAGACTCTCTTTTTTTCTTGATAAGTCTGGCTAAGGGTTTATCTATTTTGTTTATTTACTTGAAGAACCAGCTCCTGCTTTCATTGTTTCTTTCTATTGTTTTATTCTTCTCCATTTTATTTATTTCTGCTTTAATCTTTATTAGGTCCCTCCTTCTACTGACTTTGGACCTCATTTATTCTTCCTTTTCTAGTTTCATTAATTATGAGTTTAGACTGTTCATTTCGGATTGTTCTTCTTTCTTGAGGTAGGCCTGTATTGCAATATATTTCCCTCTTAGCATGGCCTTCGCTGTGTCCCACAAATTTTGTGGTGTTGAATTATTGTTGTCATTTGTCTTCATATATTGCTTGATCTCTGTTTTAATTTGGCCATTGATCCATTGATTATTTAGGAGCATGTTATTAAGCCTCCATGTGTTTGTGGGCTTTTTCATTTTCTTTGCAAAATTTATTTCTAGTTTCATACCTTTGTGATCTGAGAAGCGGGCTGGTACAATTTCAATCTTTTTAAATTTTTTGACGTTCTTTTTGTGGCCTAGTGTATGATCTATTCTTGAAAATGTTCCATGTACACTTGAGAAGAATGTGTATCCTGTTGCTTCTGGATGGAGTGTTCTGCATCTGTTCTAATATGTTATTCAGTACCTCTGTCTCCTTACTTATTTTTTGTCTGGTTGATTTGTCCTTAAGAGTGAGTGGTGTGTTGAAGTCTCCTAAAATGAATGCATTGCATTCTATTTCCCCCTTTAATTCTGTTAGTATTTGTTTCACATATGTAGGTGAACCTGTGTTGGGTGCATAGATATTTATAATAGTTGTATCCTCTTGTTGGACTGACCCTTTTAACATTATGTAATGTCCTTCTTTGTCTCTTGTGACTTTGTTTTGAAGTCTATTTTGTCTGATACTAGTACTGCAACTCCTGCTTTTTTCTCACTATTAGTTGCATGAAATATCTTTTTCCATCCCTTTACTTTCAGTCTGTGTATGTCTTTGGGTTTAAAGTGAGTCTCTTGTAGGCAGTATATAGGTATGTCTTTTTTTTTTATCCATTCAGTAACTCTATGTCTTTGATTGGTGCATTCAGACCATTTACTTTAAGGGTGATTATCGATAGGTATGTACTTATTGGCATTGCAGGCTTTAGATTCGTGGTTGCCAAAGGTTTAAGGGTAATTCCCTTACTATCTAACAGTCTTGTTTAACTCACTTTGTATGCTATTACAAACACAACCTAAAGCTTCTTTTTTTTCCTCCTTTTTCTTCCCCCTCCATTCTTTGTATGTTATGAATCATATTCTGTACTCTTTATCTATCCCTTGGGTGACATCTATTTAGCCTTAGCAATACTTCCATCTATAAGAGTCCCTCCAAAATGCACTGTAGAGGTCGTTTGTGGGAGATAAATTCTCTCAGCTTTTGCTTATCTGAAAATTGTTTAATCCCTTCTTCAAATTTAAATGATAACCTTGCCGGGTACAGTATTCTTGGTACAAGGCCCTTCTGCTTCACTGCATTAAATATACCATGCCACTCCCTTCTGGCCTGTAAGGTTTCTATTGAGAAATCTGATGATAGCCTGATAGGTTTTTCTTTGTATGTGATCTTTTTTCTCTCTCTAGCTGCTTTAAAAGTCTGTCTTTATCCTTGATCTTTGCCATTTTAATTATTATATGTCTTGATGTTGTCTTCCTTGGGTCCCTTGTGTTGGGAGATCTGTGCACCTACATGACTTGAGAGACTATCTCCTTCCCTAGATTGGGAGTTTTCAGCAATTACCTCCTCAATGACACTTTCTATCCCTTTTTCTCTTTCTTCTTCTGGTACCCCTATAATGCGAATATTGTTCCGTTTGGATTGGTCACACAGTTCTCTCAATATTCTTTCATTCTAAGAGACCCTTTTTTCTCTTTGCCTCAGCTTCTTTGTATTCCTCTTCTCTTATTTCCATTCCATTTACTGTCTCTTCTACTACATCTAATCTGCTTTTAAATCCCTCCATTGTATGTTTCATTTCAGATATGGAATTTCTTAATGATTGAAACTCTGACTTAAATTCGTTCCTGAGTTGTTGAATATTTTTCTGTACCTCCATAAGCATGTTTATAATTTTAATTTTGAACTCTCTTTCAGGAAGATTGGTGAGTTCAGTTTCATTTGGTAATTTTCTGGGGTTTGTGAAATGTTGGTCTGAACCATGTTCTTTTGATATTTCATATTTCTGTGTGGTGCCCACTAGTGTGCAGAAACTCCAGTCTCTGGAGCTGCTTAGCCCCTAGAGTGAGGTTGGGGGTCATAGGGGAGCAGAGCTGGTGTCTGGCGGGAGGAAAGATCTGTTTCCTGATTCCCATCTGCTGTGCCTGTCTCCAGTGTCAGAGCCAGTGGGCCAAGTACACACGTGTAAGCCTCTGTGCTTTGCGTTTCTAGTTGTTGTAGGCAGGGCCTCCCTCTAGCTGGCCTGACACTAGCACAGTGACTGCCAGTTTGCAAGCAGGTGCCTGCAGGCCAGTAGGAAGGCTCGGCAGGCTGTGTGTCACGTGGGGGGGGGGGCTCGGAGCTGAGTAGGCAGCCAGGGGAATGGAGCACCTGAAGCTCCTCAAAGTTCCCCACCAGCTGGGCAGAACACTCCCAGACAACCTTGTCCAGCTCTCCCTTCTCCTGTGCAGCAAGCTCCGTGCAAACCCCACTCCTTCAGCAGCCCTCTTGCTGCTAGGAAGCCTCTCAGACCACCCACCCTTCCTGTGACACAGAGCTGCCAGGTGTGGATCTGTCCTCCACCAACGGCCAGAATATCACTCTCCTAGGCCCTCCACCCGTCTGGGCTCCAACGTCCAGAGCACTGCACAATATAGGCTTCTGCTCACAATACAGATCTCCAGGGCTAGGTGTTCAGCAGTTCCAGGCTTCCACCCCTTCCCCGCTCCGTTTGTCTTCCCCCGCCGGTGAGCTTGCATGCGGAAAGGGCTTGGGTCTTGCTGGATTAAGGCTTTTGTACATTACCATTTCATGAGGTCTGCTGTTTGTGAGGTCTTTATGCAGTCTGGTGTAGCCTTCTTTCTTCTTGCTGTTTTAAGGTTAGTTGTATTAATTAACTATATTTTGGTACTGTTTGTGGTTTGGGGAGGAGTTCTCCTTTCACCTCTCATGCTGCCATCTTGAGTCTCCGGCTTTTTGTCTTTTTTACTACTTTTGTGGAGTTAGCTGTCTGTCTAATTGCCATCACTTTGGAGGTGATTTTTTTTTTTCTGGCTGCTTTTAAGATTTTCTCTTTACTTAAGCATTCCACAGTTTTACTAAAAAATGCCTAGGTGTGAATTTCCTTGTATTTGTTCTTCTTGGAATTTTTTGGGCTTCCTGTTTCTGAGGTTTGGATTCTTCCAACAAATATTTCTGAAAAATTCTGTTATTCTCCATTCAAATATTCCTCTTTTCATTATCCTTTATCTCTTTCTGGAACTATACACCATCTCATATTACCTCTCTGTATTTTAGCTTATCTTGAATAGCTTATCTCTCTGTTATATCCTGAGTAATTTAATGAGATCTACTTTCCATTTCACTAATTTACTAGTAGCTCTGTCAAATCTTCTGTTTAGCATAGCCAGCAAGTATTTTTATTGAAGTGAAATTCACATAAGATAAATTTAACCATTTTAAAGTGTACAGTTCAATGGCTTTTAGTATATTCACAGTCATGTGCAATCACCAACTGTATCTTATTTCATCAAAACATTTTCATCAGTACAAAAGAAAACCCTGTACCCACTAAGTAGTCATTCCCAACTACCCTCTCTTCTTAGCCTCTGGAAGCCACCAATACAGTTCTGCCTTTATGGATTTACCTATTCTAGATACTCTATATAAATAGAATTATACAATATGTCACCTTTTATATCTGGCTTCTTTCACTTAGCATAACTTTTCAAGGTCCATCCATGTTGTAGCATGTATCAGTAATTCATTCTTTTTTATGGGTAAGTAATATTTGTTTGTATGTATACACCCACTTTGTTTAGCCATTCATCCATTCATGGGCATTTGGGTGTTTTTCAGATTTTAGCTGCTATAAGTCCTGTTTTTCAGGCAGGAAAACTGAGACACAGAGCAGTTAAGTAACTTGCCAAAGTCACACATCAATAGGGTGATAGAGCTGGAGTTGAATTCTAAGTAGTCTAGTTCCAGAGTCCATCTTCTCAAACATCCTCTCCTTCAATAAATATTTATTGAGTAGCTATTATATTCCAGATACCATAAAGTCTTTTACAACTCCCCAGACAAAGCTAGTTTTTTCCTTCTCCATGCTCCCAAGGCATTATGTATTTGAGATTCACTGCCTTATAGAAGTTACACATCATTCCCGGTACTAACTTTCCACTGATGTGAGTTCTTGTCCTGGCTTTCTCAAACTTGAGCAAGAAAAAGAAATGAAGACTATAAACTGAGACTTTGTATTTACAATGATCAGATTCTTTCATTTTTTCTTCATAATGGTCGTGTAAGGAAAGTATTATTTTTTTACAATGCAATGTCAACACTAACATAACTTAACTAAAAACCAGTAACACAAAATTATAAAATTTAAAAAGTAATGCTCAACATTGTACCTCACCAGGGAAATGCAAACGAAAAAGACAATGAGATACTGCTATGTACCTATTAGAATGGCCAACATCCAAAACACTGACAAAACCAAATACTGGTGAGGATGTGGAGCAACAGGAACTCTCATTCACTGCTGGTGGGAATAGAAAATGGTACTGCCACTTAAGAAGACAGTTCGGCAGGTTCTTACAAAACTTCCCATATCATAGAGCAGTTGTGCTCCTTGGTAGATACCCAAATGAATTGAAAATTTATTTCCACACAAAACCTGCATATGGATGTTCGTTGCAGATTTACTCATGTTTGTTGGAAGCAACCAAGATATCCTCAAGTACGTTAATGGATAAAAATATACGGATACACCTGGACTACTATTAAGCACTAAAAAGAAATGAACTATTAAGCCATGAAAAGACATGGAAGAACATTAATGCATATTACTAAGTGAAAGAAACCAGTCAGAAAAGGTTACATATAGTGTGATTCCAACTATATGACATTCTGGAGAAGAAAAAGCTATGGAGACAGCAAAAATATCAGTGATTGACAGGGGTAAGAGAGAAAGGAGGGATGAATAGATAGAGCATGGAGG
Organism: Smutsia gigantea; assembly: GCA_032199065.1. Taxonomy (NCBI): domain Eukaryota; kingdom Metazoa; phylum Chordata; class Mammalia; order Pholidota; family Manidae; genus Smutsia; species Smutsia gigantea. Next base: position 107,499 of record JAVSCE010001583.1, on the reverse strand, counting down.
ATCTTTAGGGCAATAAAACTATTCTGTTATGATACTACAATGTTGGATACATGTCATTATACATTTGTTCAAACCCATTGAATGTACAACACCAGGAATGCATACTAATATAAACTATGGATTTGGAGTATTAATGATGTCATAATGCAGGGTCATCCCTCTGTGGCAAGGGATGTTGATAACGGAGGAGGCTATGCATGTGTGGAGTGGGGGCTTATAGGAACTCTCTGTACCTTCTCATCAGTTTTGCTATAAACCTAAAGTTGCTCTGAAAAATAAAGTCCATTTTAAGAAAATTAAAATATGAAATCTCCCAAGAAGTCTGCTGCCTGAGGAAGCTCAGATTACAGTGGAAGAGACAGAGGAGAGAGACTTCTGAGCAGATACTGAAAGCACTTCTGGGCACGTTCAGGATTTGAAGTGGAGATATCTGGTGAGTTGCTAAATGAATAATACATATGAGTGAATAAAAGTAGGTAGTAATTATTTTCTTCAGTTTGCAGACAAAGTGATAAGACATGGAGAGCCAAAGAAACCTGTGCACGGTCATTCTTAGCAAGAAGAAGCCAGACATCCAAACCTCCCTCTGCTGCACTCTGCATCCTGCACTCAAATGCCCACCCAGAGGATATATCAGGGAAAATAGGAAAGGTTCACTTAACAAAACCTTGTCAAAATGTTTCCAGAAGACTAACATAATTGAAGCGCTGTTGGCAAATATCAGTCAAGAAAGATTAATGCAATTAAAAGTGAAAAAGTACCTATTAAAATCATGAAAGTTGATCATATTTGTATTCATATTTAAATTAAAAAATTAAGAATACAAAAAATAGAATCTACAAAAATTATCAAATAAGTGTAATAATGTAAGAACAAGGATAATACTTTTCTAATTCCTTTCCCCTCTAAAAAGGTGAAATGTAGATGTCCATTAATAAGGGAATAGCCAAATAATGGGGTGTATGTGTGTGTATGCACACATACGTTAGAATAATATATAGCTACCTAAAAGGATGAAAATGGTTTCTATGTACTGACAGAAACAGTTTTCCATCAAAAGAAATATGGTTGAATGAAAAAAGTAGCACTACAGCATGAGCCTAATGGGGTCTCATATTTTATAAACAAAATTATATAAATTATTATCTACCAATGTATATTCTTTCTTCCCAAACAAGAATATAAGATCCCCAGGAACTAGGACTATATCTGCCACATAGTAGGTGCTCAATAGACATTTGTTAAAAGACAGAATATGTAATTCCAATTCAAAACAGTAGAAAATTAATATAAAAGATTAGTAATCAATGAAGAGCAGAAAGTAACATTTGGGGACACGTGCTGTATTTCAAGTGCTTAATTAGTTGCTTCATACTCGTCATTCTATTTAACACTCATAAAATCTCTATGAGATTGAGAAAATGAAGGCTCAGAGAGATTAAATAATTTATTCAAGGTCACACATTTAGCCTAAGATTCAAAGGGAGGCCTTCTTGGCTACACAGCATTGAGCACATTTTCAGGTGTAGGAAGTAATGCAATTCCTGAGCCTTCTCAGTGGTACCTTGAATGCTATCTTTGATATCTTGTCTATAGCATATTATGAACACACTAATAAAAGGCAAAGCTGGAAGTGTAAAGCTCGGGTCCCTGAGAAATCTTGTAGAGGAAACAAAGGAGGAAAGTTTTTAATCGACTCTCTAAGCTTGTATAAGGCAGCGTGATTGGCATTTCCACATCAGTCCTTCAAAACACATTGGTAGGTAGGGCTTACTCTCCCCATTTTGGGAGATGGGGAAGCTCAGGCTCCAAAGATTTAAGCCACCTGTCCAAAGTTACATAAATGTTGAATGTGCAAGCTGAGACTCCCAAGATTTGTCTGCTTCTAGAACTCCTGCTCTTCCCAAATTCCTCTTTGCCTTTCCCATCAAAGGGTCAAGTCAGGTAAAGGATTCAAGGATGCAGCCCTCCTAAATGCTGGGCTTCCTGCTATCAAAGGCTCAGGTCTGGCCCAGTGAAGAAAAGGGAGAGGCTGGGCTAGACTTGCTAAGCTTTGACTGTGCCGTTTTTGGTTAATAACCCTGGACGATCAAGTGTATCAGAAAATATGAATGCCCAGATGACCACAGATAGCCAAACAAGACCCACTGCTGAGAAAGCCTCCTGTTCTCTGTCCTCATCCAATACAATCCATCAGTAAAGAGCCGCCAGCTTCCTCAAGGTTTGCTGTATTATGTATGTGTTGCAGGGCTACCAATTGGTTTGAGCAAGTGCTATAAATAAGTAAATGATGAGGAGCCTTCTATTTTCATCCAGGATAATTAAGGTCTGCATTTGAGGTGTTAAGGTGGAGTGAAGGTAGGGGAGTGTGAGGAAACATTAAGGGTGACAGGTAGGTTTTGAACTCTATTCAGTGAAACCAACCGTCTGCTCTGAGGCTTCTGTTTACAAATGCACCCATTGCCCCAGCTGGGCCCCCTTCCTTGGGTCTGGGGCTGATGCGTGGGGAAAGGCAGTTATACAGTACTCATGATTTTATTCTTTCTTAAGATCCTCTTATATAACCGATTTGTTGTGCAATCAAGCAGTTGGTGATTCAAGGAAGCTGGTCTGTACCTTAGATAAGAAGTTGAATTATTCCAGGGGACATTTGGAGTCAGGCAGCCTGGGGGACAGTGAGGAGTGAGTGGGGCCTCCCACAGAGGACACAGTATTTTAGCTGAGAAGTTCCCTATATGTGAGCCACATGAGTCCCCCATTTCCTGAGCATCTGTATTTGGTGAGCACTGGAAACCTCTTGCTTTCCCACTGAAGGCCCCTTGTTTCCTCTTAGTAAAGTCAAAAACATGGCCCAGTTGCAACAGAGGCTCAAAATAGCAGTTTGGAAGGAGGGAGGCAAGGGGGCAAGAAGTCTCCATAATTGAAAAGATCTCAGAGAATCACAAGAGCATACATGTACAACTTCATGATGACATACATGCATGGATGTGCACACTCACACACATGTGCGCACACTGACAGCCCCATCTAGGGTCATCTCTGGGGGTGGCAGATGTAAGTTAGAGGAGGAAAGGGGAGAAGGGGGACTCAGGATACATCATGCTAGGAAGCCAAATAACCTACAAATTGTGAGGGTTTACTTTTCACAGAAAAGTTGGAACAAATCCTAAAAATACTACATTAGGGTGTCTATTTCCTTGCATCCTTGCTTCTCAGTCATGATAGGATGACAGTGGCCTAGGTGCTACATCTCCCACCATTCCACATCCTCATGGGCAAAAGTCCTGGAGCCCAGATCTCCCTGAGGGACCAGTGGAGGAACCTGCCACCTATTCAGGGCTTTTTCAAAATCAAATATAATGACAGAGAAAGTGAATATACCAATCTCTCCCACCATCACCTTACTTTTATTGTTTTGCATTTTCAAATCCAGGGAGTGCTTCTGGCACAATAAATGCATTCTATGTACGTATATTTTGATTAAAAGAAGATAAGACCATGCCATGTGATCCTATACCCCAAGGGATCCTAATGACCGATGGACACTTTACTCTCCACACTTGTAGTCCCAACCCACCTTGCATAATAAAGGTGTTAGAATATCCTGATTTAAGCGTTCTCTCTGTTCAGAACTGAGTGTTCCTTTTTATAGAACCCAGCCCTTTCCAAATTAAAACTTCCCAAGACCAAGGCAAGGCCATGAGGGCAGCTCTGTCCTGCCCCCAGCCTCGACGAGAAGATGGGTGTCAGAGCTCAAGCTGAGCCAAGACATTCCTTTTCCTCTACACTACTCCTGGTTGAGGACCTAGTGTGTCCCCGAGCCTCAATCCTTCTCCTAAGCCTTTGGGAAATAAAAAGGATGGGGACTGATGGTTAGGACAAAGGGAGAAGGGAAAAGCAAAAGGGTATAAAGGAACGGTGTGGAGTTGAGAAAGAGAATGGGGGGAGGGGCGGGCTGGAGACAATGGAAAGGAAGTGGGTGCCCTGGCACTTAGGAATGAAGCCACATCAGGCAGAAATAACACTCAAATAACCCCACCTGCACACTGCCTCTAGGAATGGCTCACCGCCAGGACTTTGGTTTGCTGAAGGAGGCATATAAGCTCAGAAGGAGGACCTAAGTGCCCCATCAATGGCAGGCTATGGTCTTTACCTGGGGACTTTGCAGAGATTTGGGGGGAGAAAGGTGAGAAGAAGCAGAACAGCCAGGAAGGAGAAGAGGAGAGAGACTTAGATGTTAAAGGGGATGTTTAGGACGTTTTTCTCCAGGAAAATCTGCACCCCCCCCCCCCTCGCCCGCAGGGCTCTGGAGCTGAGTTAGCCTTTGCACAGATGGGAAGAGAGGCTAAGTTTGGACTCAAGATGGAGTCTGCTGAAGAGGAGAAGTCACCCACAACAGGCCCACTCTGTCCATATCCAGGTTTGTATCTGAAGACTGTTAGATGAGTGCTCAGTGGAGAATGATCATCTTATATCATCTCCTCTTGGTTTCCTAACTTCAGCAAATATTTCATTTGTCCTGAGACAAATTAATTATATAATCTGTCATCAAATTTCTAAGTGTATTTTAGAAGCCTGCTACACACCTAGAACTGGACAAGGTCATTTGGAGGCTTTGGTCAATGGTCTCAAGTTGATTATAGTCTCCTTGTCTCCAAGGAAAGAGGTGACCCAGGAAAAAAAGTAAGGCAGTGCAAATATGTATCATTTCTCCAAGTATAATAGGAATTTAGAAAATGGACACAGTCAGAGTATCACCCACCACTTATTGATAGTGACAAGGTCCTGTGCATACAGCACACTCAATGTTTTGTATACATAGCAATATTTTCAGTCTTCATAACAATCCTAGTAATATTGTTGTACCCATTTTTCTGATATGAAATTGAGGTTTTAAGAGGTTAGGTAAGTTTCCCAAGGTCTCAACCTGAGAAAGTATATGAGATAGAACTTAAAACTTAATTATCTGACTTGAAGTATGGTATCTTAACCATAGTTGTTGCATCTACATTCCATGCAGGAAAAGGAAGGGAGGGAAAGGGAAAAAGGCATGTGTTGGTTATACCTACTTCCCTTTTATAAGGAAAACAATAGCTTATCCAGAATTTTTACCAAGTAGCAGTGCTCATGGGTAGAATTAGGTCATCCTCCTGTAGAAACATGGGTAACAGAGAAGATATTTTTACCTGTGTGCCTACTGCAACCCTCCAAATAGTTGGAACCCTTTAAATAAGGGAGTAAGGGAAAATAGCTGATAGTCGACCAGCAGCATCTACCATAATGGTCATCTTGCATATGTGACGGTAGGAGGCTGGTGTGAGGGGCTAGAGTGTGGACTAGGATGTGGGAAGTAGGAATTAGGAGAAAACTTAAATCTCCAAGAAACATCTTAAAAATAAAATAACTCACTTGGAAATAGATTGGATAGAGGTCCTAAAAGTGAAGCGTGACTTAAAGATGATTCCAAGGGAAATGGGAACAGGTGAACAGTATACGGTACTGAAGGTGCACATGGTTTTGTACATATTGAGCTTGAAGTGATGGTGGAACACCCACGTGGGCACGCTCTCTGAGTGGGTGCCAATCAAGTCCTGAGGGCAAAGGGTCAGCCAGGGCTGGAGGTGTCACCTCAAAATCACATTGCTGGATTGAGTTTCCCAAAGCAGACAGCAACACAGAAAAACAGGAGGTCCAAGGATCTTTGAGAAGCATCCCCACTTAGACAAGAGGAAGGAAGTGAGATGATTAAGTGAACAAAAACCTTGCCAGGAGTTCAGAGGGGAATCAGCAAAGTGGACCTTCATAGAAGACTGGGTTAGAGTAAGTTCAAGGAGGAGGTTAACCGTCAAACGCAGCTGAAAAGTTAAAGAGGAAGAGAACTAAGGAAGACTCCTAATTTGGCAAAAGGAGATAATTATTATCTGGAGGCAGCAGAGTGGAAAAGAATGGAGAGGACAGTTTTTGGTCTCAGCAGGGGCCTGGAGGGGCCTTAAGAAGTGCATGTGAATAACCAACAGTTTCATTATGTTCCCTAATGATATGTTATTTTATGACACTGATTCTTTAAAATTTTTCTACTCTTATGTAGCAGGTATGGTGGCAATTTTTAATAAGACTCACTATTAATTATTTATGTCATTGCCATATCCCAGCCATGCAGAACACTTGTGTTTTATAAGATCACATGGATTAGGTAATAAGCAGATAGATAAGGAATACTTTCATACTTTGAGTTTTTATTTTATCCATAGTCTACTTATGTTAAAAATCCATCCAAAATGTTGAAAAGCATTCCCACATGCTCCATGTCCCACTTCAAAGGCTTGGCACTCCCCAAGGTCCAGTTATCTTTGAAGTCTGTGAAGTGTCTGCGAAAGAAAGTGGAGTATTTGAGACAAAAATTGCCTTTAGGTCATCTGAGTGCCAAGTCTCCATCACCACCTCTTGAGACTAAAGGCTGTTTGTATGTGGTGGACAAAGAAGCGCCATCCAGAGCTACTGATGCTACAAGGACAGGGGCCCAGGGTAGCAGTAAAGCTGTAGTCTATGATTTGTCACGATGTGGCTCACTCACAGGTTTTTAAAATTCCACTCAAACAATTTTACATTAAGATGAAAACAGAGTCATTAAAAAAAAAAAAACAGAAACACCTTAAAGTTGCCCCCTTATCCAGGCCCTGGAACGTAAGACATTGAGCAATATTTTCAGACAGTGGAAAGGCTCTCAAAGTGTTATTTTGTAAGACGACTTTAGGTGATACAGTAATGATTTGTCAGCTTAGGTAAAGTTAGGCAGCAGTAACAAATGATCTGTAAGAAAAATCTTGGTGGTTTCCAAGAAAAAACATTTGTTTCTCACTCACGTAAATGTAAATTGCCCACTGGTTTCAGCTCTGCCTCATGTGTTCTTTATTTCCTTTTTTTTTTAAATGATACAGACTTTTTATTTCCTCAACACTAGCATCAAGAAAAAGGGAACATGTCCTGTATCCTAATAGCACACCTTTTCTTTTATTATTATTATTATTTTTATATATAATTTATTTTGGTATCATTAATCTACAATTACATGTGCAATATTATGGTTATTAAACTACCCCCTTCATCAGGTCACCCCCACCAACCCCATTACAGTCACTGTCCATCAGCGTAGTGAGATGCTATAGAATCACTACTTGTCTTCTCTGAGTTCTACAGCCCTCCCCGTGCCTCCCCAACATTACATCTGCTAATCGTAATGCCCCTTTTTCCCTCTTATCCCTCCCTTCCCACCCATTCTCCCCAGTCCCTTTCCCTTTGGTAACTTAGTCCGTTCTTGGGTTCTGTGAGTCTGCTGCTGTTTTGTTCCTTCAGTATTTCTTCTTTGTTCTTATACTCCACATATGAGTGAAATCATTTGGTACTTGTCTTTTTCAGCTTGGCTTATTTCACTGAGCATAATACCCTCTAGCTCCATCCATGTTGTTGCAAATGGTAGGATTTGTTTTCTTCTTATGGCTGAATAATATTCCATTGTGTATATGTGCCACCTCTTCTTTATCCATTCATCTACTGATGGACACTTAGGTTGCTTCCATTTCTTGGCTATTGTAAATAGTGCAGTGATAAACATAGCGGTGCATCTGTCTTTTTCAAATTGGGCTGCTGCATTCTTAGGGTAAATTCCTAGGAGTGGAATTCCTGGGTCAAATGGTATTTCTATTTTGAGTTTTTTGAGGAAACTCCATACTGATTTCCACAATGGTTGAACTAATCTGCAGTCCCACCAGCAGTGTAGGAGGGTTCCCTTTTTTCCACATCCTCGCCAACATTTCTTGTTTGTGTTTTGGATGTTGGCCATCCTCACTGGTGTGAGGTGATATCTCATTGTGGTTCTAATCTGCATTTCTCCAATGATTAGCGATGTGGAACATCTTTTCATGTGCCTGTTGGCCATATGAATTTCTTCTTTAGAGAAGTGTCTATTCATCTCCTCTGCCCATTTCTTAATTGGATTATTTGATTTTTGTTGAGGTGCATGAGTTCTTTATATATTTTGGATGTCAACCTTTTATCAGATACATCATTTATGAATATATTCTCCCATACTGTAGGATGTCTTTTGTTCTACTGATGGTGTCCTTTGCTGTACAGAAGCTTTTCAGCTTGATATAGTCCCACTTGTTCATTTTTGCTTTTGTTTCCCTTGCCCGGGGAGATATGTTCATGAAGAAGTCGATCATGTTTATGTCCAAGAGATGTTTGCCTATAATTTTTTCTAAGAGTTTTATGGTTTCACGACTTACATTCAGGTCTTTGATCCATTTGGAGTTTACTTTTGTGAATGGGGTTAGACAGTAGTCCAGTTTCATTCTCTTACATGTAGCTGTCCAGTTTTGCCAACATCAGCTGCTGAAGAGGCTGTCATCTCCCCATTGTATATCCAAGGCTCCTTTATCAAAGATTAATTGACTGTATATGTTTGGGTTAATGTTTGGATTTTCTATTCTGTTCCACTGGTCTGTGGGTCTGTTTTTGTACCAATACCAAATTGTCTTAATTACTGTGGCTTTGTAGTACAGCTTGAAGTCAGGAAGCATAATTCCCCCTGTTTTATTCCTCCTTCTCAGGATTGCTTTGGCTATTCGGGGTCTTTTGTGGTTCCATATGAATTTTAGAATTAATTGTTCCAGTTCATTGAAAAAAGCTGTTGTAGTTTGATAGGGATTGCGTTGAATCTGTATATTGCTTTAGGCAGTATAGCCATTTTGACAATATTTATTCTTCCTAGCCAAGAGCATGGGATGCATTTCCATTTGTTAGTGTCCTCTTTAATTTCTCTTAGGAGTGTCTTGTAGTTTTCAGAGTACAAGTCTTTCACTTCCTTCATTAGGTTTATTCCTAGGTATTTTATTCTTTTTGATGCAATTGTGAATGAAATTGTTTTTCTGATTTCTCTTCCTGTTAGTTCATCGTCAGTGTACAGGAAAGCAACAGATTTCTGTGTGTTAATTTTGTATCCTGCAACTTTGCTGAACTCAAATATTAGTCCTAGCAGTTTTGGAGTGGAGTCTTTAGGATTTTTTATGTACAATATCATGTCATCTGCAAATAGTGACAATTTGACTTCTTCTTTACCAATCTGGATGCCTTGTATGTCTTTGAATTGTCTGATTGCCATGGCTAGGACCTCCAGTACTATGTTGAATAACAGTGGAGAGAGTGGGCATCCCTGTCTTGTTCCCTATCTTAGATGAAAAGCTTTCAGCTTCTCGCTGTTAAGTATGATGTTAGCTGTGGGTTTGTCATATACGGCCTTTATGATGTTGAGGTACTTGCTCTCTATACCCATTTTGTTGAGAGTTTTAATCATGAATGGATACTGAATTTTGTCAAATGCTTTTTCAGCATCTATGGAGATGATCATGTGGTTTTTGTTCTTTTTTTTGTTGATGTGGTGGATGATGTTGATGGATTTTCGAATGTTGTACCATCCTTGCATCCCTGGGATGAATCCCACTTGATCATGGTGTATGAGCCTCTTGATGTATTTTTGAATTCGGTTTGCCAATATTTTGTTGAGTATTTTTGTATCTAAGTTCATCAGGGATATTGGTCTGTAATTTTCTTTTTTGGTGAGGTCTTTGCCCGTTTTGGTATTAGAGTGATGCTGGCTTCATAGAATGAGTTTGGAAGTATTCCCTTCTCTTCTATTTTTTGGAAAACTTTAAGGAGAATGGGTGTTATTTCTCCTCTATATGTCGGATATAATTCAGAGGTGAATCCTTCTGGTCCGGGGGTTTTGTTCTTGGATAGTTTTTTGATTACCGATTCAATTTCGTTGCTGGTGATTGGTCTGTTTAATTTTTCTGTTTCTTGCTTGGTCACTCTTGGGAGGTTGTATTTTTCTAAGAAGTTGTCATTTCTTCTAGGTTTTCCAGCTTGTTAGCATATAGATTCTCATAATTGTATTTCTGTGTGGTCCATCGTTATTTTTCCTTTCTCATTTCTGATTCTGTTTATGTGTGTAGATTCTCTTTTTCTCTTAATGAGTCTGGCTAGGGGTTTATCTATTTTATTTTTTCAAAGAACCAGCTCTTGGTTTCATTGATTTTTTCTATTGTTTTATTCTTCTCAATTTTATTTATTTCTTCTCTGATCTTTATTATGTCCCTCCTTCTGGTGACTTTGGGCCTCATTTGTTCTTCTTTTTCCAATTTCAGTAATTGTGTCTTTAGACTATTCATTTGGGAATGTTCTTCCTTCTTTAAATAGGCCTGGATTACAATATACTTTCCTCTTAGAACTGCCTTTGCTGTGTCCCACAGAAGTTGTGGCTTTGTGTTGTTGTTGTCATTAGTATCTATATAGTCTTGATTTCTGTTTTGATTTGGTCATTAACCCATTGATTAATTAGGAGAATGTTAAGTCTCCATGTATTGTAAGTCTTTTTGATTTCTTTCTAAAATTTATTTCTAGTTTTATGCCTTTGTGATCTGAGAAGTTGGTTGGTAGAATTTCAATATTTTTGAATTTATTGAGGTTCTTTTTGTGGCCTAGTATGTGGTTTATTCTGGAGAATGTTCCATGTGCACTTGAGAAGAATGTGTATCCTTTTGCTTTTGGGTACAGAGTTCTGTAGATGTCTGTTAGGTCCATCTGTTCCAGTGTGTTGTTCAGTGTCTCTGTGTCTTTACTTATTTTCTGTCTGGTTGATCTGTCCTTTGGAGTGAGTGGTGTGTTGAAGTCACCTAAAATGATTGCATTGCTTTCTATTTCCTCCTTTAATTCTGTTAGTATTTGTTTCACGTATGCTGGCGCTCCTCTGTTGGGTGCATATATATTTATAATGGTTATATCCTCTTGTTGGACTGACCCCTTTATCATTAGGTAATGTCCTTCTTTACCTCTTGCTACTTTCTTCGTTTTGAAGTCTATTTTGTCTGATACAAGTACTGGAACACCTGCTTTTTTCTCCCTGTTGTTTGCATGAAATATCTTTTCCATCCCTTCACTTTTAGTTTGTGTATATCTTTGGGTTTGAGGTGAGTCTCTTGTGAGCAGCATATAGATGGGTCTTGCTTTTATCCATTCTATTACTCTGTGTCTTTTGATTGGTGCATTCAGTCCATTTACATTTAGGGTGATTATCAATAGATATGTACTTATTGCCATTGCTGGCTTTAGATTCGTGGTTACCAAAGGTTCAAGGGTTGCTTCTTTACTATCTAACAATCTAACTTAACTTTCTTGTTAAGTTATTGTAAACACAGTCTAATGTTTCTTTATTTCTCTCCCTTCTTATTCTTCGTCCTCCATTCTTTATATATTAGGTGTTTTATTCTTTGCCTTTAGTTAGTATTTGGATGGTCTGCTTTCTTTGCTATGATTTTATTTTCTCTGGTGACATCTTTTTAACCTTAGGAATGCTTCCATCTAGAGCAGTCCGTTTAAGATATCCTGTAGAGGTGGTTTATGAGAGGCAAACTCTCTCAACTTTCGCTTCTCTGGAAATTGTTTAATCCCTCCATCATATTTAAATGATAATTGTGCTGGATACAATATTCTTGGTTCGAGGCCCGTCTGTTTCATAACGTTAAATATATCATGCCATTCTCTTCTGACCTGTAAGTTTTCTGTTGAGAAATATGATGATAGTCTGATGGGTTTTCCTTTGTAGGTGATCTTTTTTCTCTCTCTAGCTGCCTTTAATACTCTGTCTTTATCTTTGAACTTTGTCATTTTAATTATTATGTGTCTTGGTGTTGTCTTCCTTGGGTCCCTTGTGTTGGGAGATCTGTGGGCTTCCGTGGACTGTGAGAGTATTAACTTCCCCAACATGGGGAAGTTTTCAGCAATTATTTCTTCAAAGACACTTTCTATCCCTTTTTCTCTCTCTTCTTCCTCTGGTACTCCTATAATGTGAATATTGTTCCTTTTGGATTGGTCACAGAGTTCTCTTAATATTCTTTCATTCCTAGAGATCCTTTTATCTCTCTCTGTCTCAGTTTCTCTATATTCCTGTTCTCTGATTTCTATTCCAGTAACAGTCTCTTGCATCTCGTCCAGTCTGCTGCTAAGCCCGTCAATCACTTGTCTCAGTTCTGCATTGTCTTTCCTCCCTTCCCTCACTTCCTCCCTCAGCTCTTGCATATTTCTCTGTAGATCCATCAGTATGGTTATGACTTTTGTTCTGAATTCTTTTTCAGGAAGGTTGTGCATTTCCATCCCTTCAGGGTCCCTCTCTGGTGTTGTCTGGGTCTCGGTGAGTTTTGTTTGTATCATATTCCTCTGTCTTTTCATGGTGATAGAAGTGGTCGCTGGTAGGTGGCACGTATGTGAGCTGGGTTCTTTAAGATTTTTAAGAAGAAAAAAAGAACGAAAAGACAATATAAAAAAGAAAGAAGGAAAACAAAGAAAAGAAAAGAAAACAGAAAGAAAAAAAACAAAAAAGAAACGCCCACTGGGAGTAGATTCTGTGAGGATGCTGTAGGTGGTGCTGTTGCTCCACTATTCTGCAGCTAAAGCCGCTCCACTCAGCAGGGCCCTTTGTAGCTCTGGCCAGGGCGGGAATGAATGGGAGGCTGTTGATCTCTGTGGGAAGTCTGAGCGTGGCTACTCTTTCCCACTTGTCAGCCAAGGGGTCCAAAATTCCCCAGGACTCCCAGCCTGCTGGGCTGAGTGAGCTGGGACGATCCTGGGCCCTTGTCTCTTTAAGACCGCTAAATAAAAAGCATGCACTTTCCTTTTTCCCTGGAGCCAGCTGCGAGGACCCAGGTCCGTTCCCAAGCTCAGATCCTGCACCCTCTGTCTCTCTAATCCCCGATACACCATGCGATGTGTGTCCGCGCTCTTGTCACAGATCACCAGGGCTGGTTATTTCGCGGGCCTGTACTTCCACTCCCTCCCGGCTCTGAATCCTCTCCTCCCGCAGGTGCCCTGGGGTGGGGGAGTGCTCGGGTCCCGCCAGGTCGCGGCTCTGTATCTTACCCGCCTGGCGGGGTGCCGAGTCCTCTCAGGTGTAGATGCAGGCTGTGTGCTGTCCTGTATCTTCTGGTCTCTTTTTTAGGAATAGTTGTATTTGTTGCATTTTCGTAAATACATATGGTTTTGGGAGGAGATTTCAGCCGCCCTGCTGCCATCTTCCCAGAAGTCTCATGTGTTCTTTATTTCATGATCAAGTTAAAGTACAGCTCTTAGCTCAGTCTTGAGGCAGGAAGAAAGAATCATGGCATGTCTAGAAAATGCCTTGTAAATCTTCTGCTCAAGAGCATCACACATCACTGTGGCCATGCCTGACATCGGTAGTGCTGAAAATGGAATCCTTCCAAGCAGAGGCGGAGCTCAATAGGGTAACATAGTGAACATCACGAGCAAAGAATTTTAATTTTAATATGTTTATGTTAATGTATATTATAAAAATATAATCAAATTTATGATTTCATAGATTTTTTTCTGAAATATTTAAGTGTAAACTTGAATCTATTTAAAGAGATTCATGTAGACAATGAAAAAATTTTAAGCAAACAGTGGTCCCTTTGGTATAAAGATATGGCAAAATTATGACAGTGACATGCAAATGACTGGAGTTTCGAAAAGAACACATTAAAATGTCAGGAGGTGTCTTTTTCCCTGTCTTAGTAAACAGTACATTAAACACCACTGATTGCTTATTCATTAGTTGAGAAGTAGACCATGACTCTGGACCCTCACCATGCACATGGGGATTGTCTATCTGCACTTCAGGTAGGTACAGATAAGAGATCAAAGAGAATGTTGGAGGATTTAATTGTGTGTCACAAAAATTCCTGTGTTGAACCCTAACCCCCATTGTCATTGTGTGTGGAGATAGGGCCCTACAGATGTAACTAAGATAAATGTGGTCCTAAGGGTGGGGTCCTAATCTGACAGGGCTGGTACCCTTATAAGAAGAGGAAGAGACACCAGAGCTCATTGTCTCCCTGTAAGCATGGAGGAGAAGTCATGTGAGGACACAGAAAGAAAGTAGCCATCTATGAGACAGGAGAAGAGGCCTCACCAGAAATTGAATTTTTTGACCCCTTGATCTTGATCTTCTACCCTCCAGAACCGCGAGAACATAGACTTCTGTTGCTGAAGCCATCCTGTCTGTGGTTGGTATTTCATTACGGCAGTTCTACAAGACTAATACGGAGCATATTAAACAAGCGTTTGTAAAGCACCAACTGTGTGCAAAAGTATTACTAGAGTCTAGAGAGGATGCAGAGATAAATCATATGGGTGCCCTATCCTCAAGAGAAATTAAAGCGTGCACTGAAATAAGGATGGTGCAAGTAGAAACACTAGGACCAGGTAAAATTTAGTGGGAGTTCAGAGTGAGAACTGGCAGAACTGTGGGAAGTGTTGGAGCAGAGATGGCATTTTATGTTTGGATAGGGTATGGATAAGTGAAGTAGAGAAAAGGTCATTGTAGGAGGAGGGATTAGAAGATACAAAGGCACAGAGGCGGAGAAACCTGGGGCAGGATGGGGTGAAGTGACCATCAGCCCCCAAAGCTTCCAACTGATGTGGTGTCTTCAGGTATAGTTAATCATGGGGCAAGGATCCACCATGGCCTCTCTGGCTGCTAGTTGTTCTCAGTTCCAGCTGCACATCAGAATCACATAGGGATCTTGGAATACAAAATAAGGCCCCATTCTGGACTAATGGAAACAAACTTCTGCAGTTGGGTCTCTGGCATCTAGATGTGTCCAATCATTCCAGGTGATTCTGATACACAGTCAGGGTGAGAAAACTGAGCTAAACTCCACATTTGCTGAATGACAACCATACACTTCGCTGGTTGATGGTCTGCAGTAAGTCTTGCCCAGTTCTCTGTGGGGTCACCCATCATACCTCTGCATTCAGTGAACTTGGAGTGTTTTTTGTTTTCTACTTTTTTTAAGTTAAGGAAAATAAGTATTTTTGTGTGGAATACATATACATCTATGTATCTGGAAAAAAAATACAACAAAACCTTTGAATATTCATTTTGGTGTAGTAGATTATAGGCAATTTTTACCGTTTTTTGGAATGTTACATTGTCTCTAGGTTGTTTGACTGAATCTTACACTTTCTAGAGTGACCATATACATCTAAGCAAAAGTTAAGTAAGTATTTACTATTGTAGGTCTTCCTCAATTTATGGTGAGGTTACATCCCATATAAACCCATTGTAAATTGAAAACATTTTAAGTTGAAAATGCATTTAATACACCTAGCCCACCACTTAATCGCTGAGCTCAGCCTACCTTAAATGTGCTCAGAACACTTACAGTTGGGCAAAGTTATCTAACACAAAACTCATTTTATATAACATGTTGACCATCTCACATAATTTATTGAATACTATACTGAAAGTGAAAAATACAATGGCTTGTATGGGGACAAAATGGTTAAGTGTATCGTGATGGTGCGGCTGACCAGGGGCTGCAGCTCACCACCGCTGCCTGGCATCACGAGAGAGTGTCTATCATGTATTGCTAGTCTGGGACGGGATTAAAATTCAGTTTCTACTGAATGTGTATCACTTTCACATCACTGTAAAGTCAAAAAATCCTAAGTCGAACCATCCTAAGTCAGCAACTGTCTATATTTAGGAAAACGTTCCTGGAACAATTCCTGACATGAATGTGCAGGAAGCCCCAGAATTTGGTTATGTTCTAAGGAGAAGCCCCTGCTAGAAAGAAATTCTCGAGGCTGTATCAGGTGCAATTTGGCTGAAATTGGGGAAAACAAAGAAGGAAATAAAAGAAGACAGAGGGACAAAGCTTAAAAATGGAAACAATAATAGAAACCTAGGCAGTCCAGAACAGTAGGCAAGGGTGGGTGGAAAAGGAGGAAGACAGAGTTTAAAGGACCAACATCTTGAAAATATGGGGGCTCTCAGGACCAAAAATTTCTCCTACATATGATTGTTTTTGAACCAGAGGTCAGTGCATGGTTTGACAATCACAAGATGTTTGGAGTCCTAGACTGAACACTGAACACGAAAAGTGAATTAATCTAAATCCTCAAAGAGAACAGCCCATTTATCTCTAATGCTTTCTTCAATCAAAAAAAAACCAAGCTGATGAAAAATAAAGTTCAGCACCGGTGAGAGGATTTGTTAAAGCCAAACTGAAGAGAATATTTGAAATTAGGAGAGGCGTTTAAGGGGTAAATAGAACATGAATGATGGCAGAGAAGAATGTTTTTTAAATCTGCTGGCCATTATTGCACTCTTTAATTATCCATGGTTATCTGGCATATGCCTGGTTTGAGTAAAAATTTTCCACTCTTAAACAGAGAAGAAGAAAAGCTAATGCTGACAGCTTTATCCTTTGAAATTTAAATCTAAGCCATCAACCATCCACAATCATTGCTCTGTCCAATGGCTGATACCTTTTGTGAAGCTTTGTCCTTTTGACATGAGTGGCACAAACATGGCTTTCAACCCAGTTAGAGCAGCTCTCTAGATGGCATTTTCTGTCCTTGCACAGAGGGAACATTAGCTGAAAGCTGACACTTCACCTCCTGGAAGGCAAAACGTTTGCGGTTCTTGGGCACCCTCATCCCCTGGGACTCTCTCCCTGTCACAGAGTTGTCAGGAATCTTCCCCTGCTGCTGCCAACCTCTCTGTGTCAGCCAAGACCAGGGGAAACTGGAGGTAAGGAGCTCTCCCTGGCTCTGCAGGCTATCTCACAGAAAAAAAAAATGCTTAGTTCCCAAATACAATTCCTCTGTAGAGGACACTTCCCTCACCCTGCCCTCCCCGAAGTCCACCCTTTCCCTCAGGGCTGAGGGCTACCAACCCCTCTCCATGTCAGTCCTGTCCTGAGTATGAATGCACAGAAGGAGAAAAGAGAAGATCTTTTTTTTTAAATCAGTACTTCATAGAAAGAAGTTGGGGGCGGGGGGGGGGAAACCAGCTTATGCCTAGTATTATTTTCTTGTTTAACTTTATCTAACATGGGGTTTCCTCATTGCTACATACCATTAGAGAAATCAGATAAGATTACACTCTGTCTAAGTCTTCTGTGGAAATGATGGGAATTCCAGGCTGTAGGACTAGAAAGGACATTGAACATCAGCTAGTTTGGCTTTCCCTGTGCTGCTTAAACCATTTAAGATTTTCCCAACTGTCTGATCATCCAGCCTCTATTTAAATATCTTAATTAATGAAAAGCTTGTTATTTTCCAATATGATCAGTTTTGGACAGCTGTGGACATAGGAAAATCCCTCCTACCCTGTCTCCAATGTGGGTAAGGTGCCCTCATCTCGTTTCTGGTATCACCTGTGTGACCATGTCCTGAAATTTACCACCCTTTGCCTTGTATCGTTCATTAGCTCTCTCTTCTCAGGCGCTTCCTCTTCCTCTCCATGCTGCAAACCCCGTGAGGACACACCACATCCCTCTTAAACAACCCATACTTGGCATATAACACAAAGCACTTACTAGGTAATCAGGAACCAGTTGTTGAATGGCTAAATAAGTGAATGAATAATGTGCATGGGTCAGCATCCTTGTGCTCACCAGATAAGGCTGGAAGAGAGTGTTAATGACAGCTGTTTAAATAATACACAGCAAATGTATGAGCAGCTGTTAAGTGCCTTCTGCTTCTGGTATCTCCATTTTCTAGTCTACACAAGGGAGGGTCGGACTCCACTGTTTGTCATCAGGGGCAGTACTAATCCTTCCTAGAGGGTGTGTGGAAATATGGGGGTGGGGAGCGGTTTTGGGGCTGTCACAAGATTTTTTACCTGGATATTATTGGCAGGGACCAGGATTCAAAGTGTTCTGCAATATGTGGGATAGTCTAGCAAAATGAAGACTTGCTCACTGCCACCCCCATCCCCACTAAATATCGATAGTGCCCCAATGGGAACCACTGTGATTGCATAGAGACTGTGAGTCAGAGGACTAGGAGTCTAGCCCTGACTGCCAACCACTAGCTGTGTGACCTTGAGCACACTGATTCACCTCTCTGTGCATCAACTTCTTCATCTGTCCCAAATTGCTGGATGTTTTTACTGCCCAGGAAAAAAACAATAATCATGGTGAACATCCTGCAAAAAATGTAGAAGTCCACAATGGGACCAGCATTCCTCAGAGTAGGAGGGGTTATCCATACCTGACCCTGACCTCAGGGCTATTTCACTGCGTTGCTGTGACAGGAAGGAGAGCAGAGAGGAGCAGAAGGAGGGCAGGCGGACCTGAGCAGGTGCGCTCCTGGAAGGGGCATACTCCTCCTCTGCCTGGGACTGCCTTCTTCCGGGCTTCTGCTGGCTAACTCCTGCTGCAATCATGTTTGAATCATCTTTGACAGCTGGAAATCAGACAACACTGGTTTAAACCCCACAGTGGCTTCCCACCACACCGACGGTATTGTTCTCCATGGCTTGCAAAGCAGAGACCTTCCTCTAGGACTTCACCCCAAGCCATTGCCTGCCTCTGTCACTGCTCTCCAGCCACACTGGTGTCTAACTGGTTTCTTAAACTTTGCTTTATTGTGATAATGATTAGACCCAGATAGTTCTTTCCTTAGAGCCTTTGGCATTTCCTCTGCCAAGTGTTCTATCTCTAGATCTCTGCATGGTTTGTTTCCATCCCATTATTCTGGTCTGGCCTCAGTGTTTCTTTCACCAGGAAACTCATCTAAAATAGTGTCCTCCAGCTCCACACCTCCCAACCCCTCCCACACATCCCCGTCACTCCTCCTTTTCTTCTTAGCATTTGCATTGCTGTCTGAACCTATTTCTATGTTTGTTTACTTATTTATCTTCTGTCTCCCTTCAGCAAGATGTAATCTCCTCGAGCAGGGACTATCTGCTTGTCGCCATCCTAACAATGCTACTTACAGCAACGTTTGATGCATAGTAAACACATAATATGTATCTGCTGAATAAAGAGATGGATGGATGGCTGGATGGATGGCTGGATGGGTGGGTGGATGGATGGGTGGGTGGATGGATGGATGGGTGGATGGATGGATGGATGGGTGGGTGGATGGATGGATGGGTGGGTGGGTGGGTGGATGGACAGATGGGTTTTCCTAGACTTAGCTCAAGTATCACCTCCTCCAGAAAGTTGTTCCTGACTCTTCCAGGCCCATGATGCTCCATGTTAACCACAGTTGACCAGCTCACACAAAATTCTCCACTTATCTATCTGTCTCCTCATCAACCTGTGAGCCCCAAGGGCAGGAATCATATTTTCTTCATGTCTGCACCTTCAGTGCCTTGAGCATTGCCTTGCCCGTGATCATGGGACTGAACCGAACTGAACAATGGTCCTAGGCAACCCACATTTTCTTCTTAGTGATATGCAGTGAGGGTTGGAAGGGATGGTCTGCTCACCTTATAGTGAGCAAACGCCATAGCCCCAAAAGTCTTTGGCAGGGATTAGCAAACATAGATAGCTGATGCCAAGTTGTTCCCATGGCAACTACCCAGAAATTGAGAATAGGATTTCAGATACTTTTGGTATCTTTCGTAGACTTTCAGTATTTCTCTTCATTTTGATTAACAGATATGTTCTTAGAGAAATACATGTGAATTAAGATTTTGCCCTTTTACATGGAAAATTATTTAAAATTCAAATTCAGAATTAACTCTGAAAAATTTAATCTTTCAGATTAACAGATTGAAAATATTTTCCATATCTATTTTGTGCCAGACACTATTCTAGATATTTTGAAATTTGTTACTTCCCAACAGCCTAAAACAAAGCTATTGAGTATGCCCAGAGGGTAAGACTGAGGTTCAGAGCCGTTAAGTAGCTTGTCCAAGGTCTCCCAGCCGACGTGTAGCAGGATCTGGATTAAGGCCTATAACTCCTACATATAAATTCTGTGTTTCCTACACAACACCCCAGGAACACAGCAGGAAACCACCCTGAATTTAACTGCTTTGTTGGTTAGAACTCTTGTATATTGGGCTTTCTTAAAGAGACACTCTCCACGATTCCTTATGTCCCACTCCTGTGGCTCTCCATCTACCCAATCAGCTCCTTTAGCTGCTGGCAGGGATTTAGCCCATGAACTATACTGACTAGATCTGACATATGGGTATTCCCACTTGAATGACAGATCATTTATGTAGCAACTCCCTTTATAATAAAAATGTGGTACTTGGGAAGATTGAAAGTAGTGTGGGTTTAAGTCATTGTTGGCTTTGTGGGCCACAGAGAATCAGCAAATAGATGAACATCTGCCTTCCTTAAGAATTGTGGAAAAATATTATCACTGGGCAAAAATCACACCTCCACAAGATGGAATATTTTGGCTACAAATCCCTACACCAATGATCACATTGTCTGCAAGGTCTGGCCATACATTATTAATGCATTTTCAGAGAAAGGGTTTTAGTAAATGCAGGTTTTGTGGATTTGACTTCAAGCAAAAATACTTTAGTGATGCTTTCACTAAAGCTGAGTTTCTTCTTTGGATGTGTTTTAGTAAATAAGAGGTAGAAGGGTAGGTAGGATTCAAAGATTAGCTCCAGTAGAAATTCACGTTATTTTTTGGGAATGCTTGTATTAATGCAATCATGTGAACTCTAACATAAATGTCAAATTCTCTTCAAGCTAATTCTGAACGCTTCCTGTTATTTCTCTTCAGGAGTCCCTGCTCTGAACTTGTGAAACATTCAAAGCGGTAAGGAGAAGGCTGTAGGGAAATGAGCGCTGGGCTCACCTGGGCACACCTCGTTGTAAAGAAAGTGCTGTGTCCAAATCTTGGTTCCACCCTTTATTAGCTACATGACCTTGGGCAAGTTGCTTACCCCTCTGAGACTCAAGTTTTCTTAACTGTAAAATGAAGATAATAGGGCCAACTTCAGAACATTATTGAAGGGATAAATAAGATACTATACATGAAAGTGCCTAGAATGGATAAGACCTTGGGGGCACCTCTTGCTTTGCCAATCATGGGATAGATTAACTGAGTTAATACATATAAAATGCACTATATTAATATATATTATGTACATTTAATATATAATATATAATGTTTGCATTGTGTATAATATACATAACATATGTAATATATATAAAGTACTTAGTATCAGCTATTTTTATTTAACCCTGTATTTGTGATGAACTGGAAACAGAGCTCTCTTCGGCTTTTTTAGCTCCCAAGTCAATAGCTATATTCTACATTTCTAGGACCAGCAGGACACAGCAGAGGAGAAAACTAGTGATGAAAGCGACAGAAATTCCAGGGCCTCTTTTCTCAAGGAGGTGCCAGGGCAATGATCTGTGATCTGCCGGGCAGGGGACAGAAGCCAAGAGCTTGGAGGGCACAATAAGAGCAGGGGGAGGGGCCGTGGGTAGGGCGGAACCCAGGGCCCAGGAGGCGGTGGACACAGAAACACTCTCTGCCTCCTGCTGATGACTCCTGTGTTGAAGGGAGGATTTGAGATTTGAGCTTTGGGAATGTTGCAGG
Organism: Smutsia gigantea; assembly: GCA_032199065.1. Lineage (NCBI taxonomy): Eukaryota > Metazoa > Chordata > Mammalia > Pholidota > Manidae > Smutsia > Smutsia gigantea. The sequence continues at coordinate 86,076 of JAVSCE010001583.1, read as the reverse complement.
CTTCCAGGGTCACCCCATATAGAGTTGCAGGTTAGGCAATGAGGAGGAAGCCACAGCTTCAGTTTGGCATCAGCAGAAGTGCTTAGGCTTCTTCCTGTAACATTGTATTAAGGGTGCAGGCTAGTGTTCAAGGGGGTCCATTTCCCTGGGGAGCTGTAGGCATAAAGCAACCAGGGCCTTGGTGATGACATGGGGCAAAGGCCTTCAGTACAATTAACAGGTGACAACTAGGGATTAAGCCAAAAGGGAGGATAATCACATAAAACTACCCCCCAAAGCTAAAATCTGTGGTTATAGACTTAATGTAAGTTAGACAAATTAGTGTACAGAGTTCTGGGAACCGGGGGCTTATTGTCAAGCTAAATTTCTTAACCATGATAACATGGAATGGAGATCAGTGCACTGCCATGAGTCATGGAACAGACTCAGGAGCCAGACTTCCTGGGTTTGAAGCCCATCTCTACTACTTCCTAACTACGTGATTTTGGGAAAGCTACTTAGCTTCTCTTTCACTCAGTTTCCTTACTGTTATGGGCTGAATTGTGTTCTCCAAAATTCAGATGCTGACATTCTAACTACTGGTATCTCAAAATATGACTGCATCTGGAGATAGGTCCTTTAAAGAGATTCAGTGAGAACGAGGCTATGAGAACTGGCCCTAATCCAATCTGACTGGTACCCTCATAGGAGTAGGAAATTTAGACACAAAAGGAGACATCAGAGATGCCCAGGCACAGAGGAAAGACCATTGAAAGGCAGCAAAGGAAGGCTGTCCACAAGGCAGGGAGAGAAGCCCCGGAGGGCAGCAACCTGGTCAACACCTTGGTCTTGGGCTTCCGGCCGACAAAACTGTGAGAAGATTCATTTCTATTGTTGACGACACCCAGTCTGCAATATTTCATTATGGCAGTCCCAGCAAATGAACACACTCCATAAAATGAAGGTTAAAAATAGAACCTATCTTGTGAGGTTGTTAAGATGTTTAAATGAGATATTCTGCATAAAGCACTTGTTACCTTGGCTGGGCCATAGTTAAGACTCAAAAATATGAGAATTGTAGAAGGTGAACCTGCAAGTTCTGCTATATTGTGGGAGCTGGGTGGGGTGGGGAGAAGTTCTCCAAAATACAGAAGTGATGACTTAAGTAACAACTATCATGTGTTAAATGCTTATTATGTGTGGGTCTTGTTTAAGATTAGAATTGGCTGCAAGCAATAGAAAAAGTATATACTTAAGATAAAATGTATTTCTCCTCTACCAACATCTGGAGGCAGAAAGTCCAGGGCAATTACTGTACTCCATTATCTGAGGGACTTAAGCTTTTTCAAGTTTACTAAATTGTCAAATGTGGATTTCATTCCCTAAGTCTCCTCATTGTCCGAGATTGCTGCAGGAGCTCCCACCATTGTATCCCAGTTCTACCCAGGGCAAAGGACAAAGGGATAAAGAAGTATAAACCCTCATTTTAAATACACTTCTAGGAAATTTTACCCACCTCTTCCACTTTCATTTCTTTGTCCAGAACTTAATCCCATGGCCACACTTAGATGCCAGGAAGACTGGGAAATAAAATCTTTCTTCCAGACAGTTAGGAACCCAGCTAAAAATCCAAGATTCTATTATCAAGAACAAAAGGGAGAAGAGATGCCTACTAATAACAATTAATCTGTCACAATGTGCAGTGTGTGTATTTATGAAACAGGCACCATTATGATGTTATTTTTTTCGGATGGGAAAACTGAGGCTTGGTTCCTCCTTTAAGGGTCATATAGCGAGGAGGTGGCCAGGGTTTGATCTGACCTCCAGTCTGTCTCTGATGCTAACATCTGTCCTTGTAACAAGGAGGGTCAACTGCTTCTCACACAATCAAGATGTGTGCCACAAGATGGTGGCAACAAGCTTCTCAGCTCCCCGTTGCCATCAGGTGGAAGACTAGCAAGTTAGATTGCAGTTCAGCCAGACACAAGAGATGTTTTACATCTTACCACAGTGATGCTGAAAATAGGTCTTGGAAAGTATACCATCACCTTGCCATTCCTGGGAGGTGCCTGGAGATAGGCAAGACAGAACTGCCAGGCATTTGGGGGTCTCCTCTTCTTGAGAGGTAGACCTCTGGTGAATCTGTGATCAGAAATAAAGGGGCTTATATATGTGAAGAAAAAAATAATGATTGCTGTATCTGGTTAGCTTAAAGTGTTCCAGGGAAGAAAGAAGTCTGACAGAAAAGTTGGAGTGAATGTTAGACTGAAATAGAAAAAAAAAGCTTTCACCAAAATGTCAGGGGAAGAGAAATGCTGAAAAGTAAGGCCATTAATAAGTGAGCACAGGATAAAGCTGGCAGCAGTTCCTAAAGGGGGGAGCAGAGCTACATTTTCATATCTTTCTCTTTTTTGTTCAGCTCATGTATAGTGCCCATTACAGAACATCTAATCTCTTATAGGCAAATAGGCTCAATAGAAAATATTTTAAAAGTCTCACTCTGCTGAATTAGGCCAAGTCTGCAGCTTGAAGTCCAGGAGACTGTGGGGGTGGTGTTGGGAATGAGAGTCTCAGGAAAAGAAAATCTTCCCAACCAAAAAAGCCATCAATTCCCAAACCTGTGCTGATGCCCTGGACTAAGGCGGGTGGGAGGGGTGGGAAGCAACGGAATCCAGACTCCGTCAGGTAGATGGACAAGAAAGGACGGCCTAAATCTTGCTGAAAGCAAAGATCTTTGGCAGATCTTTGTTTTTAGGGGTCCTTTAAAAGGACCCTGACTGGAGTTGTCTTTTAGTAGCCCACAGGAGAGAAGACAGGAAGAGGCCTCTCTGAATGCCATTCCCCGAGTGCCATGAGTCCTCCCAAGAGCCGCCCATGTGGGGACAAGCTGGCTGCCCTGATGTGGCCTGGGGATGCAGAACCGTCACCTCCACACACGTGTCCCTAGCCCTGCCCTCACAGGTGAATACCTTCCTGTGCTAGCCCCCCACTGGGGTAAGGTAGTGTCTATCCCAGCACCTATTGAAAGGCAAGGGTTCCCTGGTAGGGCGGCCCATGTGCCCTGCAGGGCATCGAGCGTGATGTATTTCTTGGTTAGAGGGCCAGGAAGGCCTGAAGTTGGGCAAGTTGGCCTGATTGGGACATTAGAGAGGAGGAGAGAAGAGGAGAGGCAGGGGAGGAAGGGGGAAGGGAGAAGCATGGGCACTTGAGATAAGAGAGATGCGCGGACGATGGATCAGTTACAAATGGTAGGATGTGCCATCTCTCGAAGGTTCACTCTTTCTCCCACCCAAGCTCTACCAGGTGATCCTGTTCTTACTCAGGCTCTTACTCTCCCTCAGAACCACTGCTGAATTCGCCCTGCAGTACATACCTAGAGAGGTGATACCTCGCTTTCGTTTCATTATTAAAACAATCAAATAATGGCACTACTTCTTGGGAGAGAGGACATAAGCAACTCTTCTGAGAACCTGATGAAAACTATGCTTCTATTTCTCAAAAAAAATGCACTTTATGCACAGCCACACAAAACATTATATATTTTCACTTGATTTATAGACACTGTGGGAGCCCATTTTTGGATCCCCTAAGAAGCAAGGTCTCCTGCTTTAAAAGCTCTGATTTATTTCTTAATAACCCTAATACCTCTGTAGATTTTATTTTTGTGCATTTTTTCTGTCTTCCATATGCATGCAAAATTATCACACAATCATAATCTACATACAATTTATGTGTTCTGCTTTATAAAATCTGACATTGTCTTGTAAACATTTTTCTGTGTTGCTATATAGTTCTCATAATTATAAATTTGAATGAATGCATAATATTACATTGAGTTTTTGCAGTGTAATTTCCTTAACTGTTCCTCAATAATTAGGTGTTTAAATGGCTTCTAATTTTGTAGGAGAGATAATGCTGCTTTGAATATCTTTACACATTCATCTTGCTTCTGTTGAATGTTTCCTTCAGACAAATTTCCAGGAGTGATTTTACTGAATCAAAGAGAAAGAACTTTTTTAAGGCTCTTGTAATATGATGTCATATTGGTTTCCAAAGGGGTTATAATTTTGCTACTGCCAAAGACATAAAAGTGTCCCAGTTTCACCACACTTTTCCCTGTAATGATATTATCATTGAAAAGATTTTTTTCTAATTCAAGAGTTGTCATAGCATCAAGGCACCAATCTGACATTGGGTTACCAGAGGGTGAAATGGAGAATGAGAAGAGTGTGGGGAGAGTGGGAAAGCCTGTCTGTAGTGGGTATGGGTAACACTTCTCTGCTTTTGCATAGCAGCTGGAACAAGGCAGGAGATGTGCCTTACGGAGAGCACCCATTGATTTAGGAAGGCGTACACGCCCATCATCTGTTCAGTCTCTTCCCAAACCTTCACTTGTGAATTCCAGCAGTCAAAATGGGAACTGGGAGCTGGAGTTCACCCAGGACCAGTACGGATTCCTGGGTCCCTTATAAAGCCACTCACTAGCTTATAGTTTGAATATCTTTACACATTCATCTTGCTTCTGTTGAATGTTTCCTTCAGACAACTTTCCAGGAGTGGTGTTACTGAATCAAAGAGTTAAGAACTTTTTTACAGTCTTGTAATATGATGTCATATTGATTTCCAAAGGGGTTATAATTTTGCTACTGCCAAAAATATAGAAGGGTCTATGCCCATCAGCATATTGTTCTCTCAAGTAACTGCTTTGTGCTCAAGAGCAATGCCACCCGATAGAAGCATAATGCAAGCCGCATATGTACTTTTCAGTGTTCTTGTCACCACATTAGTAAAAAGTGAAAGCCACAAAAGTTAAAGGCAACAGGAAAAATTAGCTTTGGTAATGTATTTTCTTTAACCCATCCTGTCCAAAATACTATTATTTTCAATATGTAATGAATGCAGGAATTATTCATTAGACATGTCACACTCCTTTTTTTCATACTAACTCTCTGAAACCTGATCCTATCTCATACTTGCAGCACATCCCTATCCCAACTAGCCGGATTTAAGTTCTTGCTGGCTGCGTGGGCCCTGGCCACCCCTTAGACTGTGCAGCTCTAGTCTCAGCCCATCAGAGGGGTAGGGGCTCCACCCTCCAATGCTTTGAGCTACTGGGAAATCAGAACCATGTTCTTTATCAGGAAAGAGCATTTTATTAAAAATATAAAATATTCTGGGTCGTATGGCTCACGGTATTTGTAGGGGAGACACCAGGAAACACTAAATGTGCTGGGGTACATCCAAAGAGGTCACTCTCAGGCCTCACTTCAGACACACTGAACAGGACGTACGGAGGGAGTCTGGAAATCTGTACTTCTGAAACAGATTTTTAATTATAGACTTTGATATGATAATAAATAGTACCTGCTCATGACAGGAGGAAATTGAGTCCCATCGCGAGTAAGTAGCAAACTCATGCTAGTTAGGGGTCAGCCAGCCCCAGGCCCTCGACCTGACCCCCTTCCTACAGCACCACGCTCACTGCCAGCTGCTCTCCAGCACACTTCCTGTCCTTCCAGAGCTCCTGCTGGTGAGGACCCATGTCAGTGTGCTTTAGGAGCTGTCAGGAAAACTTCCTGGGAAGGTGAAATATATTCACCCAATTAACCCAAAGAAGAGGAGGAAGAATGAATTTCTTCCTCTAATCTGCCTTTGTCCTAGGTTGAAGTTGCTCTCTGTCCAAACAGTAAGAAACTAATCATGTGATAAGATTCATGGGCCAAAAATCACACTCATGGCCTATCTTTAACAAAATATATAGCCCTGGTCCCTCTTCTTGTTATTACTGTGGAAATAAGCAGGTATATGCTTAGATAGGAAGGTTTGAAACAAAAGCCTTCGAGAAGTTTCAGCAACAGAGAAAAGCTAGCTGAACTGCCTGCATCAGCCGGGGCTATGTGGCGTGATGCCCTTCAGAGCCGAGCACGATCATGACACAAGAAGAGCAAGGACAGCAGGCCTGTAAATACCCTGATGACAAGGGGGACAAACAGCTGGGCTGCGGCCAAATCGGGTCAGGCAAATGTGCTCGTGCTTTTGATTCAAGTGCAAAAGATGAACGGATGCAGGGGAGGGGACAGCTGCAACACAGCTGGACTCGGGAAGCATGTGATGGTGCGGCTCGCAAATCATGCTTGAAAAATTCATTCTCCTGAGCTTGGACCTGAACACGGTCACATGGGCCCCAAGTCAGCACACACACTGCAGCTAAGAGGGAGACAGACATGCAACTGCGCTCGCTAATGAGAAGCATTGTCCCCACTTCTGGTTGGACATGGCTGTCTTTCAGGGAAGAAATTGCACAGGAAATGCACTATATTTGGAAATGACCCTAAATTTAGAGCTATTTGAATGATGGACTGGCTTGAGCAGAGAGAGAGTTTGACTGAGAGATGCGTGTTTTCTGTAAGCATGTGACACTTTCGTTGGGATCTTTACCTTAGTGTCTGACAGAATGGTTACTCTGACTCCTACTGGTCTAGCACTTTGGGTTTACAAAGAGCTTTACATTAACTTTTGCATCACAAATGGGTAAATGAAGCTCAGAAAAATTAAGTAAACATTGGACATGCATATGTGTGTGCACACTGTATTATAGTACATTCTATGAATATCACATATATTTGTACATCCTATATTATAATACCATATACATATGTAGATATATATGTCTACAAATACAGTAGTATTGATATTCATTCAACAAATATTTATTGAGCAATGATAGGTCCTAGTACATAGGTACTACTGTGTAGGTACTGTATCAATAAAGGTAAGGGATACAGGTATGGCCCCAGCTCTCATGGAACTTACAGCCTAATTGGGAAGAAAACATTAAATAAATAATCACAGCCATAAATATATTATTAGAGTCTGAAATATGCAGCACCAAGGAAAAGTACAGGGAGCCATGGGATTGTAGAAGAGGGGTCTGGCCTGACCTGAGGAAGGGGCCTTTGAGCTGAGCTATCAAGAGGAGTAGTGCTAACTCCAATCTGTATGCTTTGTCTGATGCACAGCTAGAAGGTAAAATAAAACCCTTGGTGTTGGGGCTTTCACCATGTATGGATGAGGCAGGAGGTTCCCTCCAAAGTAGCAGTTTCACAAAGGTAAATCATAATTCTCAGCCCAAATCAAATGGAAGCTGAAGTTAAAGACCAGTCAATTTACTGAACTCTAAGAACATAACATGCTACAGAAATGGAAATGTGAGTGCTGGAGAGCTCTCCAATATGGTTTTGGGCCCTTTAAGGTTGGAAAAAGATAATAGCAAGAGCACAAGACTTATTCTGGCTCACAGAGTTTTCCTAGTTTTGATTTTTTCTTTTCTCTCTTCTCTCTTTCCCTTCATTTCTTTCTTCACTATCTCTGTGTCTCTTCTCTCTACTTTTACAGGTGTCAGCTACTCTACTAATCTGGACTATAAATTTCCATTTTTTCATGTTAAATGCTTATCAGTTCTCTTCTAGGTCTCAAAATTTTTAAACGTGTACATGACATGAAAGACTTTTACTGTATACAAAAGAAGTCTGGTATTTATATTTACACACACACACACACACACACACACATGCACACACAATACGAAGGGCTGTTGGTGTAGGCTAGAATCAAACAGTTTCCTAGGGTTCAATCCTTCAGGTCATATAAATTCTAGTAAGCTTAGCCTGCTTCTATATGGTTATATAATTAGCCTTGAGGGTCTTTTTAAGCTATTTCCTCAAAAATAAAGAGTTTGGACTCTTGTGGTAGCCACTCCTAAGTAAGGGAGAGACCCCCTGCCTCTGGCCGCTCAAATTCCACGCTTTCCAGGAGGCAAGGGCACCAACAATTTGGCAGAGGCAGAGAAAAAAATAGCCAGTGGAACCCAAGTGAGGTCTCCACACAGTGGTTGTCATGGAGCCCATCTGGAGGATGTCTTGCTCTTGTTTCCCCAGCATTTCCTTGCTTGAGGAGATGTGTACTCCAGTTCCATCCCGGTTCCAATTCCAGTAAAACAATGATGAGATGCCCCGGAGGGTTGAAGGCAAGGCTGTGGGTGCAAGCAGGGTCAAATCCCAACATGGGAACATGATGGGATTGTACATAGTTTGAGCATAGACTGTTTTCCACTTGCCAACAGTGGGACGTTTGTTCTTGTTGTTAAATAATTAAATAGGCAGTTTGTATTTATTTAACATACAGACTCTAGCCAATTCCTGCTGACGGCTCCCAAAATAACCCCACATTTCCTAGCTCTGAACTGCTCAGAAGACTGTCCCCTGACTGCAGGGGCATTGCCACAGAGCAAGACTCTCCTCCAAGTCTCCGAACACCTTTTCTCATCACTTCAAACTATAAATCAATTCACAGCATGTGATCCAAAAACAACAGCCCAGTTTTATTGGATGAGGTTCCGTTCTCTGAGGAGCTTCCCCCTACCAGCGCTGAGCTCTCTTGAAACTGCTGGCTATGGATGGAGGAAAAGTCTGCAAGTTTTCCTCACTTGCGCTTGTCCAAGAAAGAAAGTGAATTTTGATCTCATGATTTACAAAAAGAGAAAAGACAATAACTTGGAGCCGAAATTGGGGTGTTTTGGAGAAGCAGGGCAGTTGAGGAGTCAGGGAAGGAAAAAATGTAAATGCTGAGCTGGGTCGCCTTTGGGACTTTGGAATGATCTATGACAAAGCAAATGCCTTGACTGGTCCCCTGAGGTGGTCAAGGGAGGGAGGCAAGACTGAACTGCCAAAGACAGCATCCTCTTTTTTGTTTGTTTGTTTTGCTATCGTTAATATACAATTACATGAGCAACATTATGGTTACTAGACCCCCCCATTATCAAGTCCCCCCCACATACCCCATTACAGTCACTGTCCATCAGTGTAGTAAGATACTATAAAATCACTACTTGTCTTCTCTGTGTTACACTGCCTTCCCCGTGCTCCCCCTACATTATGTGTGCTAATCATAATGCCCCTTTTTCCCCTTATTCCTCCCTTCCCACCCATCCTCCCCAGTCCTTTTCCCTTTGGTAACTGTTAGTCCATTCTTGGGTCCTGTGAGTCTGCTGCTGTTTTGTTCCTTCAGTTTTTTCTTTGTTCCTATACTCCACAGATGAGTGAAATCATTGATACTTGTTTTTTTTCCACCTGGCTTATTTCACTGAGCATAATACCCTCTAGCTCCACCCATGTTGTTGTAAATGGTACGATATGTTTTCTTCTTATGGCTGAATAATATTCCATTGTGTATATGTACCACTTCTTCTTTATCCATTCATCTACTGATGGACACTTAGGTTGCTTCCATTTCTTGGCTATTGTAAATAGTGCTGCAATAAACATAGGGGTGATATGTCTTTTTCAAACTGGGCTGCTGCATTCTTAGGGTAAATTCCTAGGAGTGGGATTCCTGGGTCAAATGCTTTTCTATTTTGAGTTTTTTGAGGAACCTCCATACTGCTTTCCACAATGGTTGTACTAATTTATATTCCCACCAGCAGTGTAGGAGAGTTCCCCTTTCTCCACATCCTCGCCAACATTTGTTGTTGTTTGTCTTCTGGATTTTAGCCATCCTAACTGGTGTGAGGTGATATCTCATTGTGGTTTTAATTTGCATTTCTCTGATGATTAGGGATGTGGAGCCTCTTTTCATGTGCCTGTTGACCATCTGAATTTCTTCTTTGGAGAAGTTTCTATTCAGCTCCTCTGCCCATTTTTTAATTGGCTTATTTGCTTTTTATTTGTTGAGATGCATGAGCTCTTTATATAATTTGGATGTCAACCCCTTATCAGATATGTCATTTATGAATATATTCTCCCATCTGTAGGATGTCTTTTTGTTCTATTGATGGTGTCCTTTGCTGTACAGAAGCCTTTCAGCTTGATATAATCCCACTTGTTCATTTTTGCTTTTGTTTCCCTTGCCCAGGAAGATATGTTCATGAAGAAGTTGCTCATGTTTATGTCCAAGAGATTTTTGCCTATGTTTTTTTCTAAGAGTTTTATGGTTTCATGACTTACATTCAGGTATTTTATCCATTTCGAACTTACTTTTATGTATGGGTTAGACAATGATCCGGTTCCATTCTCTTACATGTAGCAAACAGCATCCTCTTAATCTGGAGGGTGATGCTAAGAGAGATACTAGGAATATTTATATATGATTGTGGGGAAAATGGAAGTTCCTATGGCTGGCATCCTCACCTGACTCTAAACTACTTGATGGTGTAATTGGCTTTTCCCTATTACATGTGCAGAACATGTTATCAGAGGAGATGTAGGCCGTAGACTCCTCTTGAGGTTTCCTGCAGCTCATAGTGTTTGGGGTGTTTAAGGGGTACATGCTAAAGAGGGATATTTCATGGGAACTGAAGTGGAAAAAGGAAGCCGTTTGCCCTGCCTACTTGGCCACCCACTGGCCAGCAGCAGAACAGTGTGTGCATACCACTGCACTGCACCATCTTCCTCCTGAAGCTCCACTGACATGGGCTCCATAGGACCACCCGGGAGAAGCACCAACCAAAGTCATGAAGCTGGAGGAAGGACCCAGGGGGAGGAGAGTCTTTTCCTTCTCACCATTCTACCCTCACGCCTTCCCTGGTTCTTGAATGGTCCATCTACTGTGCAATTTTCCTGTTGAGTGAATCTATCAACGATGAACACCATGAAGGTCTCTTGGTTGTCAGCACTAAAACTAAGCATCAGTGAGTCAAAATAGCTCCACTTTGAATCATTAAACTTGAGCAGACCACAGAGGTTGCAACTAAGGTAAAGAAAACTATACAAGTTCAGAAGGAGATAGCATGTTAGGGTGTTACAAGCATTTCATCTGGAATAGTGTCTGAAGCAGATCTCTCTCTCTCTGTTTTCTCTGCACTTTAAACAGTCTGTACTCAGTTTCCTCATCTGTAAAATGGGTCTGCCCCACCTGTCCTTGTTGTGGTATTGGATTTTGTGTCCTTGTTGTTCTGAGGATTAGAAAGGATAATGGAAATGGAAGTGCTCTGTGCTCCGTTATTCATCCTAATCCTGTTCTGTTAATCAGCCTTGAGGCACCACAGAGCTCATTCCTACCTCTTCTGGAGATGGAAAACTATAGATCTAACCTCAGAAGTAGATTTTATTTCAAGTTATCACTCTGCCCCTAGTCTTTGCATTTGTAAAAGTGTTTCTGTAAGATCTTCAAGATTTTTTCCAACACTTAAAAAAAAAATGGCAAGCAATCCACTCAAGAATGTCAGTCATGGAGTCTTAACCTACGTTGGAATGAGAAGCAATGCCTAAGTAAACCTCAGCTTAATCTCTATTAGCTCAGCCATGGAAGCAGATACTCTGGGCTTGGATATATCAGGAACTGGGGCAGAGAACTTAGCATGTATTTAAAGCATAATAAAATGGGTGTGGGTACCATGGAAGTGTGTAAGACTTGCTTATTATCTGAGACCATATTCCTAGTAGGCTATTTCAACTATTTACAGCCAAGAACCTTTCTTATCACAGCCCCAAATCTCCCACGGGAAACCTGCTTCTGGCATGTCACCTTTGCTGCTGCAGTCTCTTCAATTCTCTGGACCATGAATCAGGTGACAACTGCTAAAAGCCATCAAATTGCTTACTGCGAGTTTTCTGGAAAGGTGTCACCTCTCTCTGTACCTTATTTCTTCTCTTCTCCCCTTCCTGCCCCATCCGCTCGGACCCTCTGTATTCTTCTCCATCATCCTTTCTCTTCCCTTTATTCTTTCCTTCCTCAGCACCTCAGCCAATGGCAGTTACTATTTCCACATGTCTAAGCTTCCATCAGGATCAACACAGCCAACTTGGCTTACATTTCACGTCCCCTCTTCCTTCCCTGTCCCATTCCAATTCCTCCTCCAAGAAAACAAGAAGACTGTGTGCACAATAGGACTGAATATAATCAACGAGGAGCCTCGTGATCCAACCCCCACCCAACAGCACCCCATTCTAGTAAGATGGTCAGCGGGTCATAGCGCTGAGTATCAAGCCCTTATTAGGATGGAACATATTTGTTCCCTGCAGTGACTTAACCTCTGTTAATTGAATCCCTTGACGTCCATAATACAGAACTGGATAATGGGCAAAGTAAAAAAAAGATCACAGGGTGGAGGTTATGGAAAAGAAGGCAGTGGGAGAAACCAAGTTATTTTAAATACTGAGTGAGAGACAAAAAGCTAAGGGAGATGGGGAAGCATGTTGTGCGGAAGGGGATATTAGTGAATGGGGAATGCAGAGTTACACGGGATGCAAGAGACCTGGGGAGAGAAAAAAGGAGGTAGGAAAAGGGTTGCTGGGCTATAAATTTGATCCTCATAACCTTTTTAAAAAGAGATACAACTTAGAGTCTGGATTCCTACTTGATTACTTTTGGCTAATTGATCTATAAAGTATGTCTCTCTAGACACTGAGCCATGTGGGGCAAGGAGGCACAGAGGTCACACACTGGAATTTAGGTGAGTATAGGGACTAAGCTCAGACCACTGAAGTTTAGGAAGGCTGGTAATTGCAGGAATTTCCCTTACAGTAATCTCTGATCAGAAAGATTTTCAGTCATTTCAGCAGAATAGAAAGGGATAAATGGTATCCCTGGACATTTGATGTTTGGTACATCCTTTCTCCAGTGAGAAGTTAACACTTTAGTTCCATGCTTACCTGAAGCCATGAGGCAACTAGCAAAGCTGTAAAACTCCTGTGCTGTGCTGAAAGTGGGTTTTAGAGCTAGAAGGACTGTTTCTCTCTGCAGTTCAAATGGCATTCAAAAATCCAATTAATAGTTGGTTTTTAAAACAGAACCTGTAATTGTGTTCAATACTGACAACTGTTCTGTTTGATAATAAAACAGGCTACTCTAAAGATGGCTTACAGTCATTAGGGAAAGCCTAGCTCTGTAGGATAAACTTTCTCTTAGGAATAATAATATTTTGTTTTTATAATTTATTTCATCCAAGAATTTCAAAGCATTTTTAAACAGTTTAGAGTAATGGAAAATGTAATGCTTCATAAGTTAAGCTACATAGGTTAATACTTTGCCTAGGGACAAAAATTAATTATTTCATGGAAGTGATGTTGGTACCTAATTTTATTCCACTTACACTGTAAAAGTATCATTATTAATAATTATAATAGCTATTATTTATTGAAAGCAGTATTCTGTTAGGTATTATGTTAAATGCTTTATATGCATTAATTAATCTTCATATGAAATCTAATTCCAAAGGTAATGTCATTCTAGTATGATTCTTTGATAAAGGTACTACTTTTATCCTTCTTTCAGAGATTATGTAAATTAGATTCAGAGAGGTTAAGTAACCTGTCCATTATAACATATCTAGTAAAAGTGATACAGTGTCCCTTGTTGGGTGAAGACCAGTTAGTACAAGTTCTGGTGGTCAGTTTCCTTTCCAAATGTCATATGAATGGCATTTATGCAGCCTCTTAGATCATGAAAACATGGTCTTCTTAATCCTGGAACTGTGTGGCTGGAATCTTTGACAATTCTTGAATATGCCAAGGGCTCCATTGTCCCTTGACAACTAGTAAGTAGAGAAAACTTAAAGGTGATTTTAAAATACCGCAAAGGACAGCCTTTCTCAAGCATCAGCCAGTTCTCTAGAATTACAACTCTAGAACATACTGTAGCCCCAAATTCCAGGATTTGGTGATATAGGGCTGTCATCTTTCTCCTGGATTGTTGCAATACCTCCTCCTAATTGGTCTCCCTGTTTCTATTCTTGTCCACTAAATCTAATATTAATTGAGCATCTAGAATGATCATCTTAATATGTAAAACCATGTCAACTTTCCTGCTTAAAATCCCCCAATGGTTTCTCATCACATTTAGAATAAAACCCACAGCTCAATGCTCTACATGACCTAGCCATGGCTACCAATATTCTGACCTCATATTATGTCACTCTCTTCTTGGCCCACTCCAGCCCAATTCGCTCAGCCTTTCTTAGATCTTTAAACACACCAAGTTCATCCTGCCTGAAGGTCTTTATATATACTGTCAACTTCTTCAGAAACCTCTTATCCCTATTCTTTCAATTCCTTCCTCCTATTTCTCATGTATCAAATGTTATAATCAGTCTTCAGTGATGAAAACATACATGTCTTGGCTAACACTGTTTCCTTCATTGCTCTTATCCATATTTCTCATTTTCTATTTTTTTGAACACTTCCTTGTCTAATGAATGACTCTCCACCTGCACTGTAACCCCTACTGTTAAGTCTTTGGTCACCATTGTATTCCCAGCACCGGAGACCTTACCTGAGCATGTTAGGCACCAGTGAATGACTCTAAGTTTGATTCCTTATAACCATCTAATTGCTTTGTGACCTTTGGAAATATATTTTCTAAGTCTCAATCTTTTTGCTTGTTAATGGAGCTCATAATAACTATGTCACGGAATCTCTATGGAGAAGACATATGATAGTGTATGTGAAATGCTTCATAAACCACTAAACCTTGTATTATCAAATTTCAAGTTTTAGATTCAGCATCATCCCTCTGAAGCAAAGGGCATTTCCTCCAGTCAACTAGGTTGAACTTGTGGAAGGAGCAGACTTTGGACAGCACATAGGCAATTTTCACAAGACTTTAAATCGGGCTTCAGGGCAATCAGAGCCCCAGAAAGGAGTGAAACAGGCCCAGCTCATTCCCTGAAGAGTATACCAGTCCCTCAGCTGGGCCTACATGCTCATATTGCTTATGTAGGTTTCATAAACTCAGCGGCCTCTTGCTGGCCTCTTATCCTCTTTCCTAACTGCCTTCTCCCACAAAGCACAAAGCCAAGGGGAAACCCACAAGGGCATGTGTATCAACAGAGCACATGCCCTTGGTTTGTGATTATTTTAAGTGACAAAAAAGAAAAGAATAGCTCTACAGGCACAACACATTGGGCTCTTAACTATACGCAAGTGCACATTGCTCTCTCACTGCTTATCAGTGTTTGGGAGGAAAGGCTGTGTCTGATGCAGCCTAAAACTTTCCCAGGAGTTTTGATGAAAGCCCTCTTCCTTCTTGTTGATCTACTTTTGAAAAAGCAGTAGATCTAACAGTGACTATGTTAGGGGAAAGTCCAGAATGACTAGAGGTAGGGGAACTGCTAGGGGAACGATTAGAGTAGGAAGAGGTCACCTGTGGACACCAAGGTCTAGAATATATGTTCTCCTCCCACCAGCAGGCAGACTGATGTGGGTATCAGCAGCCTTGGAATCTCCTGGAACTTCCCTAATCCTTCCAGTATTTTGAGCTGAACAGACTGCCTCAGAGCAGAATACAGATCTATTGACTTGCAATGGAGTTACATCCCAATAAACTCATTGTAAATTGAAAATGACTTAAGTTGAAAATGCATTTAATACACCTAGTCCACTGAACATCATAGCTTAGCCTACTTTAAGCATGCTGAAAACACTTATGTGAGCCTACCGTTGGGCCAAGTCGTCTAACACAAAGCCCATTTTATAATAAAGTGTTGACTAGCTCATGTAATTTATCAAATACTGCACTGAGAGTGAAAACAAGAATGGCTGCATGGGGGTATGGAACGGCCCTAAGTATACCAGTGTATGCCTCATGGTCGTGTGGCTGCCTGGGAGCTGCGGCTTGCTGACACTTCCCAGCACCACAGAAGAGTATCTATCACATACTGCAAGCTCGGGAAAAGATCCACATTCAAAATTCAAAGTATGGTTTCTACTGAATATGTATTGCTTTCACACCATCCTAAAGTAAAATATTGTAAGTTGAACTATTGTAAGTTAGGGCCTACCTGTAGATTGTTAGCTTTCCAATTCCCATGAGCTGGCCTATGAAACAGATGAAAAAATAATCCACATTAAAAGTGGTATTCCAAATACTATATCTGGTGGGAGGTATCTTTCCAAGCTTGCAAAAGAGCCCCAGGGTCTGCTGAACACTGAGAATCCATCCCCTGTTTTCCACCACCATGAAACCACACTCTACAACCACTCCCAAAACAGACCCCCCACATCTCTTACTGGGGCCACTGCAACAGACTCTTAAGTGGACTCCCAAACTCTGGTCTGGCCCCTGCTTCCCACCACCCAGTCTATTCTCTACACTTCACCCAGAGCAACAAGTCCAATCACACAACACTCCTGCTTAAACCAATTCCATTATTTCACATTGTTTTCAAGCTAAAGTCCACACCATAACCTGGCCTATGGGCCTACCTACCTCACCAGCATCATCCTTCCCTCCTCTCACCCTCACCCATGCCCACCTCTACTCTGCCACAAATCTACTCCACCAGCAGAGCCTAAATAGGCTGGGCTCTGTCTCCTGGACCTCTAGGCCTTTACATACACTATTGTCCATGAATTATTAAGTCCCCACAATCTTTCCCTTGAACTTCTACACTGTGTCTAACAGTGTGCTTAGTAATGAAGAAGGCAAAATTCCTGCCTTAAGATCACAATCCAATAGGGCAGACAGATGGGTTAACAAATAATTACTGCTCAAAAGGTATAGAGGAGAATAGGTGCACATGTGCTAGGAACCCAAAGGAAAAGGCCACTGAGTCGGGCGGGAAGAAGTCAAGGAAAGCTTAGTAAGGAAAGGGCAGTACAAATGATAACAGACCGCATTTATTCAACATTTACTTAGCTCTGTGCTGACTGCTTTATGAACATGATCTTAGCAAATTCACAAAACAACCCTAAGAGATGGATGCGGTCAGGAGTTAGGAGAACCTAAGGTTCAAACCCTTTCTCTGTCACTCAAAAGGTTCGTGGCTTTGAGCAAGTTATTTAACTCCCAAGGCATTTCCATCATCTTTAAAATAGAGATGAACATTTTTAAATAAATCAATGTTTTTTGTGCTTATTAAGGGAGAAAAATGTATGTAAAGAGCATGGCGCCTACCACTTACCAACTGTCCACTAAAAAGTTGGCTACTACTAATATTCTTCTTCTTGGTTTACAGAATTTAAGTAATTTTCCCCAAGGTCACACAGCTAGTAAATAAATGTCAGAGCCAAGATTCAAACCCAGAACCGTCAAACTCCAGAGCCTGGGCTCCAGTCCAGGATGTTTCTCCTGGGTCTGAACGAGGAGTAAACTTTGGGATGAGTATTTGAAAATACTTCTTAAAGTAGGAATCATAAAGGAAAAGCAAAATGGTGTTGACATGGCACGAGGTCGGGAAGATACTTGGAACTGATATCTGAAAGATGGCACACGCTGCCTAGAGAAGATGTGCTGAGCTGATTCAGCTCAGGCTGGCGGGGCACACCTGCTGAGGAGGCAGCATCCATTCACACTGTGCCCTCGCTGACTGAGGAAGCTGGGCTGGCCCCGGAAGCATGGGGCCAACTCTACCTCCCTCCTTCCTTCCACTCAGGCTGCTGCTGCTGGATTCTATCTTGAATGCAAAACAGCTCCCTCCTTACACCCCAAACACCAGGTTGGGCCTTTCCCTGTGACTCTCACTAGCTGTAACAGGAGCTGGAGGGATGCATCAAATAAACAACAGAGCTGGGGATCCATTCAGCAAACTTCAATTGCTCCATAGAAGTGGTTATGACTTTTCTACATAAAAGTTCCTAAGTATCTGTTAACCCAATAAAACAAATTCCAAAGGGTCCACAAAGACCTTTTAACCAAATGTGTAATTTATAATTACAAATCATCCATCGGGCAATCAACAGATGTTTTCAGCCATTACTTAAAAGTTTATACACTTCCATGGGAGATGGCGTTCCTGAGGCTTGGTATGGTTTGTTTTTAAACTGAAATATGCATAAAAAGTTGATCATGGGAATAAGCTACTCACTGTTACGGAGCCAACACATCAAGATGGAATATCTGAACTCTGATGAGCTTATTGATACAGACTATGACATTGAGAACAGTCCCTAAATTGTACTAAAGGCAATGGACTTAGGCCTTGAATCAGAAATTAAGTGTATGCTAATACAAGGCTGGTCTCAATTCAAGAGCTAGCAGCTTTCCGTGTGCCTCAGCCATTAAACCAGAGCAGGCGGTCTAGGCAAACTGATCCTAGCTCTTGTGCTGAGGCCCCTGTGAGGTGGCTTCACCCACATGTTTATTCGTTTGGCCAACAAATGCATGTATTGCACTCACACTCTATGCCAGACACTTCGTTATGCAAGGAGGATCGATTGACAAGGTCCTGCTCCCAGGGAGCTCATATTTGGATGTTGGCAAGAAATAAGTAAACAGGTAAGATAACTTCAGAGAATAGGTTGCTACTGAGAAACTCAAAAGAGGCAATGGAGAGTGAGTGTCCAGTAGGAGGCTGGAGAGGGGCTGATTTACATCGACTAGAAGGCCACTCTGAGAATGAGTATTTCACTGAAGCCTAATTGATGAGAAGGATTTTGTAACATGAAGATCAGCAGTGAGTGAGAAACACACAGGAAGCCAAGGGGCTGGAGCATGGAGCAGTGACAGAGGTGTCCTGCTCAGCTGGGGACTTGTCATGGTAAGGAGTTTGTGATTCATTTTAAGTGCAGTGGGAAACTATAGGAGTGTGCAAGTAGAGGGATGATAGGACAATTGCAAAAGAACATCCTGGCGGCTGAGTGGATCGTGGATTGTAAGAGAATGTGAGCAGCCAGGGAGACACCTAGGAGGCTCTTGCAATTATCCCAATGAGAAAAATCCGTGGGCTCAGGTGACAGTGGGAATGCTGGAAGGGTGAGGAGTGGCTGACCTAGAATCTATCTTGGCATCAGAGCCAACAGTACTTGCTTCATACGGAAGATGAGGGAGAGTGACAAATGGAGGCTAACTCCTGAGACTTGGCCTAAGCAGCTGGATGGATGATGGAGGTGGTCTCGGAAAGGGGAAGATAAATGAGGAAGAAGCTTCAGAAGAGGGAGCTGCAGGAACTGACGGTCCTCTTTTGAACATGAGTTGGATCTGCCTGTTGGATATCTAAATGACCACATCCAACTGTCACTGAGGGACTCTGAGCTCAGAGGAGAGATCAGGGTTGGAGATTCAGCATATTGAAAAGTACCTGCGTTTCAAGAAAACTGAGGATTAGAAAGGCCATATAGCTCATAGGTGTAAACTCCACAGGGCCCCATGGTGTGGTCTCCTCCTGCCCCTCATATGTATCCATGACACCCTTGCCTTTGTTACTGAACCTCCAGCCATACCAACTTTCACTCCACTTCTCAAAGGTGCAGGGCTGCTTCCTGCCTCTGAGGCTGACACTCCATCTACCTTCTGCCTGCACATTCTTCTGGTTTTCCTTTATGTGACACTATATAGTGTCACTCTGAAGGAAAGCTTTTGCTGACCCCCAGGGATAGATCCTGTATCTCTACAATATGCATCTATGGTTCCTTTTATGTGTTACATATAATAATCAAATTTGAATATATGTGATTAGTTTATTAACTTCTGCTCAGCCACAGAATATGAGCTTCATGAATGGTCTCTTATTATTGTATACCCAGGACCTGAGAAATCAGGAAATACATGTTGAAACTGGTAATTGATAAATAGTGATAATCAGTAAATACATTGAAAGAATGAATCCATTAAAAAAATTAATTGGTGACTAGATAAATAGATGGATGGTTTTGTTACCTGGATAATGTTGGAGAAGTTACTTAGCTTTTTTCATCTTGTATCAGATGTACACAATTGAAATGAAAACATCTTTTTTATCCTTTTGGGGATGTTAAAAGGCTAAAGATAAAGGTTTTGCTAGTTTAAAAACAAGACCTATGTAAGTACAGGGTATTTATAAATCCAGAGGAAATACCAAAGCACCATTTACTTAATAGTCACTCCACTTTACCAAAACGTTTCTTAGAGTTAACAAACCCATTTCAAGTGTTTCCCATTTCCCCTCCCTTCTCATCCTTTGTTCACTCACTTTTAGACGGTGAAAACACTTTTAGAAAATGTTCCAACTGAGAGGGGCCAGGAGTGTCCCCACTAATCTTCTAATAACTGTAGAATTCATCTCCAAGCAGGAGTTAGAAAAGCTGACTGCACTTTTCTCCCCTACTGCCTTTCTCATTGATGGCTGAGAGACCAAGTCTTCAGAGGGCATCTGTGGGCCACAGGAAATAAAGCACCATTTGCACTTGAGCCAGTGTAAGAATTCCAGCTGCTCTGCTGGACAGACTATGTGCAGGGAGAGAGGTCCTGGGACCACATGGAACAGAGAACGGCCCAGCAATTCCAGCATCTCAGCAGAGCCCAATCTTCCTGCCTTCTCCACCAAAGTGCCAGCACTGGCCAGTCAGCCCACAGACTCATGAGAAACAATAAGCTGTTGTTGCTTTAACTCTCTAACGGTGTAGTGACTTGAGCAGCGTCAATAAATAACAGAAATAGAAATTGCTGCACAGAATGGGATGCCCCTGTAACCAAAGTCTACAGTTAGTGGCATGGAAACCAAAACTCAGACAGGTACTGGGGACTTGAGAATACTTTCAGTAAAGGCTGGATAGACACCAAGAACATTTTTATTGGCGCCTAGAGAAAAGAAGACCTGTGTTACATAGTTGCAGAAAGTTTGGCAAAGCTGTCACCTGCAGACAGAAATGGTATTGGCTTCAGTGACAGTTGGCTAAAGAAATTTCTGGGCAGAATGTTAAACGTGTCTACTTGTCCGGTCTACCTGCCTGTGATAACATAAGAACAGAGAGTTTAAGCAAGGAACTGTTCAGTTTTCATGCAGAATTTAGAGGTAATCTGGAGACCCCCAAAACAGTTTTTTCAGCCTGAAAAAGAGTCTGAGGAATTAAGAAATGTTCTCAAGCAAAACTCAAATCCAAGTCACTGCCAGTTAAAAATGGCCTCAGGGTAAATTCAGATCAACCATGCGGTAAGACTTTTTGTTCAGACTCTGGGGAAGATATAAGGTAGTGCCATATAGATCCTCCCTGCTGGACAAACACAGATCTCTATTCTTCAAGCACTAGGAAAATAAGGCAAATTTTTGAGTATGTAAGTGGTGAGAAGAAAGAGAAGTTTGGCACTAGAATGCCAGATGGAAACCCCTGACAAATGAAACCAAATAAAGACTGTCCACCTCGGTGCCAGGGATTTTCCTTGAGAAGACTCAACAGCTGCATTCTGATTATAACCTTGGAAGAATAGGGAAGATTCAGGACCTACCATAGTGTAATACATGGTAGATACGCAAGAAATATTTGTTAAATGAATTTATGTACGAATGATTTGAAAACACATCACAATATTAACTACCAAGGGTAAATGGGAACAGAGCAGCTCTCACAAGACCTGGCGTCAGACAGCTCATTGCGTTAAGGTGATGCAACCTTATGATAACTGCCTGCCGAAGCAAAAGCAAACCTTCAAAATTTATCAAGGAAAATTTGATACATATAAAAGAGAAAACAGAAAAATTCAAAACTTCTGGGAGATTTTTACACATCTCCCTTAGTTATTGATAAAATAAGCAGACAAAATGTTAATACAGATATAAAAGATTTGAACAACACTACCAATAAAATAGACATAATTTATATAGACATAACTATACAAATAGATATAAATTGACCTCATATATATTAAATCTATATATGTATATACATATATGTGCACTACATCCAACAATTGTAGAATATATGTACTTTTCAAATGGCACCTATTTTTTGAAAGTGTCCAAGTGCTGGGTCACAGAGCAAATTTCAAAAATTTCAAAGGAATGAAGGGATATAGAGTATGGACTGACTTCTGCAGAATTAAATTAGAGACCAATAACAAAAATATCTTCAAATGATGAAAATGAAGTAAACAACCTGATTAGAAAAAGAAAAGCAAATTAAAACTTAACAAAGTAGAAAGAAGGGAATAATAAAGAACAGAAATTAATGAAAGAAAAAAACAATGTACAATATAAAGAATTAAAAGATGAATCGTTGAAAAGACTAAAAAAACTCATAAGCTTCCTGACAATCTGATTAAGAAAAAAGGAAACAATGCTCAAATAACCAATATCAAGAATGAAAAAATGACTGTCACTTGATATCTTACAGACAGAGAAAATATAAAGATACTATGATTGATCAAAGATTGGATTAAAGATAGCAGCGTGAGAGGTGAGACAGAGGATTCCTCCTAGAACTGCATGTAATTCAAAAATATAATTAATACAACTAATCCTGAAAGAACAACAGGAAAGACAGCTGTGCCAGACTGCATACACCTGGAGAAAAGAACAGGGTAACATACCAAAGCTGTGGTCCAGCGGGACCACAGTAAAGAAAGTAGAACAGCTAATTACTAAACAAATCCAAAATTAAATCAACTATCCCCAAAGTCAATCAAGGGATAGACAAAAAGTACAGAATATGATACCTAATATATAAAGAATGGAGGAGGAAGAAAAAGGAGGAGAAAAAAAAGAACCTTTAGATTGTGCTTGTAATAGCATACTAAATGAGTTAAATTAGACTCTTGGATAGCAAGGAAGTTCACCTGGAACCTTTGGTAACCACGAATCTAAAGCCTGCAATGGCAATAAGTACATACCTATCGATAATCACCCTAAATGTAAATGGTCTGAATGCACTAATCAAAAGACACAGAGCAATGAATGGATTAAAAAACAAGACCCATCTATATGCTGCCTACAAGAGACTCACTTCAAACCCAAAGACATACACAGACTAAAAGTGAAGGGATGGGAAAAGATATTTCATGCAAGTAATAGGGAGAAAAAAGCAGGAGTTGTAGTACTTGTACCAGACAAAATAGACTTCAAAACAAAGAAAGTCACAAGGGACAAAGAAGGACATTACATAATGATAAAAAGGTCAATCCAGCAGGAAGATATAACCATTATAAATATCTATGCACCCAACACAGGAGCACCTACATATGTGAAACAAATACTAACAGAATCAAAAGGAGAAATAGAATGCAATGCATTCATTCTAGGAGACTTCAGCACTCCATTCACTCTGAAGGACAGATCAACCAGACAGAAAATAAGTAAGGAGACAGAGGCACTGAACAACACAATAGAACAGATGGACCTAACAGACATCTGCAGAACTCTACACCCAAAAGAAGCAGAATGCACATTCTTCTCAAGTGCACATGGAACATTTATAAGAATAGATCACATACTAAGCCACAAAAAGAGCCACGGTAAATTCAAAAGATTGAAATTGTACCAACCAGTTTCTCAGACCACAAAGGTATGAAACTAGAAATGAATTACACAAAGAAAATGAAAAATCCCACAAACACATGGAGGCTTCACAACATGCTCCTAAATTACCAATGGATCAATGGCCAAATTAAAACAGAGATGAAGCAATATACGGAGACAAATGGCAACAATAATCCAACACTGCAAAATCTGTGGGACACAGCAAAGGCCGTGCTAAGAGGAAAGTATATTGCAATACAGGCCTACCTCAAGAAAAAATAAGAATCCCATATGGGCAGTCTAAACTCACAACTGATGAAACTAGAAAAACAAGAACAAATGAGGCCCAAAGTCAGTAGAAGGGGGTACATAATAAATATTAAAGCAGAAATAAATAAAATCGAGAAGAATGAAACAATAGCAAGAATCAATGAAAGCAAAAGCTGGGTCTTTGAGAAAATAAACAAAATAGACAAACCCCTAGCCAGACTTTTCAAGAAAAAAAGAGAGTCTACTCACATAAACAGAATCAGAAATGAGAAAGGAAAAAATCACTATGGACCCCATGGAAATAAAGAATTATTAGAGAATACTATAAAAAATTATATGGATAACCTAGAAGAAATGGACTTTCTAGAAAAATACAACCTTCCAAGGCTGACCCAGGAAGAAACAGAAAATCTGAACAGACCAATTACCAGCAACAAAATTGAATTGGTAATCAAAAAACTACTTAAGGACAAAATGCCTGGAGCAGATGGCTTCACTGCTGAATTTTATCAAACATTTAGTGAAGACCTAATACACATCCTCCTTAAAGTTTTCCAAAGAGTAGAAGAGGAGGGAATACTCCCAAACTCATCCTATGAGGCCAACATCACTCTAATATCAAAACCAGGCAAAGACACCACAAAAAAGAAAATTACACACCAATATCCCTGATGAACGTAGATGCAAAAATACTCAACAAAATATTAGCAAACCGAATTTAAAAATACATCAAAAAGATCATCCATCATGTTCAAGTAGCATTTATTCCAGGATGCAAGGATGGTTCAACATTCGAAAATCCATCAACATCATCCACCACATCAACAAAAAGAACAAAAACCACATGATCATCCCCATAAATGCTGATAGGGCATTTGACAAAATTCAACATGGATTCATGATAAAAACTCTCCACAAAATGGGTGTAGAGGGCAAGTACCTCAACATAATAAAGGCCATATATGACAAAACCACAGGCAACATCATACTTAACAGCGAGAAGCTGAAACCTTTTCCTTTAAGATCAGGGACAAGACAAGGATGCCCACGTTCCCCACTTTTATTCAACATAGTTCTGGAGGTCCTAGTCACAGCAATCAGACAACACAAAGAAATAAAAGGCATCCAGATTGGCAAGGAAGAAGTTAAACTGTCCCTGTTTGCAGATAACATGATATTGTACATAAAAAACCCTAAAGAATGCACTCAAAACTACCAGATTTAATATCTGAATTCAGCAAAGTTGCAGGATACAAAATTAATAGGCAGAAATCTGTGGCATTCCTATACACTAATGATGAACTAGCAGAGGGAAAAATCAGGAAAACAATTCCATTCACAGTTGCATCCAAAAGAATAAAATACCTAGGAATAAACCTAACCAAGGAACTGAAAGACCTATACTCTGAAAACTACAAGACATTCATGAGAGAAATTAAAGAAGATACCAATAAATGGAAACACATCTTGTGCTTATGGATGGGAAGAATTAATATTGTCAAAATGGCCATCCTGCTAAAGCAGTCTACAGATTCCATGCAATTCCTATCAAAATACCAACAGCATTCTTCAATGAACTAGAGAAAATAGTTCTAAAATTCATATGGAACCACAAAAGACCCCACATAGCCAAAGCAATCCTGAGAAGGAAGAATAAAGCTGGGGGAATTATGCTCCCCACTTCAAGCTCTACTACAAAGCCACAGTAATCAAGACAGTTTGTTACTGGCACAAGAACAGAACCATAGACCAATGGAACAGACTAGAGAGTCCATATAGAAACCCTACCATATATAGTCAATTAATATATGATAAAGAAGCCATGGACATACAATGGGGAAATGACAGCCTCTTCAACAGTTGGTGTTGGCAAAACTGGACAGCTACATGAAAAAGAATGAAACAGGATTATTGTTTAACCCCATACACAAGAATAAACTCGAAATGGATCAAAGACCTGGATGTAAGTCATGAAACCATAAAACTCTTAGAAGACAACATAGGCAATAATCTCCTGAATATAAACATGAGCAACTTCTTCCTGAACACATCTCCTCAAGCAAGGGAAGCAAAAGCAAAAATGAACTCATGGGACTACATCAAACTAAAAAGCTTCTGTACAGCAATGGACACCATCAACAGAATAAAAAGGCATCTTACAGTATGGGAGAATATTTTTTAAATGACATATCCGACGAGGGGTTAAATCCAAAATATATAAAGAACTCACACACCTCAACACCCAAAAAGCAAATAACCTGATTAAAAAATCGGCAGAGGATATGAAGAGACAATTCTTCAAAGAAGAAATTCAGATGCCCAACAGATACATGAAAAGATGTTCCACATCACTAATCATCAAGGAAATGCAAATTAAAACCCCTGTGAGTTATCACCTCACACTACTAAGGATGACCAGCATAGAAAAGACTAAGAACATCAAATGCTGGCAAGGATGTGAAGAAAGGAGAGCCCTCCTACACTGCTGGTGGGAGTGTAAGCTAGTTCAACCATTGTGGAAAGCAATATGGAGGTTCCTCAAAAAACTAAAACTAGAAATACCATTTGACCTGGGAATCCCACTCCTTGGAATTTACCCAATGAATACAACTTCTCAGATTCAAAGACATATGCACCCCTATGTTTATCGCAGCACTTTTTACAATTGCCAAGATATGGAAGCAACCGAAGTGTCCATCAGTAGATGAATGGATAAAGAAGAGGTGGTACATATACAAAATGGAATCGTACTCAGCCATAAAAAAGAAACAAATCCTATCATTTGCAACAACATGGATGGAGCAGGAGGATATTATGCTCAGTGAAATAAGCCAGGTGGAGAAAGACAAGTGTCAAATGATTTCCGTCATTTGTGGAGTATAACAATGAAGCAAAACTGAAGGAACAAAACAGCAGCAGACTCAGAGACTCCAAGAAGGCACTAGCAGTTACCAAACGGGAGGGTTGTGGGAGGGTGGGTCAGGAGCGAGGGAGATGGGGATTGAGGGGTATTATGTTTAGTACACATGGTGTGAGGGGAAGACAGTGTAGCACAGAGAAGGCAAATACTGAATCTGTGGCATCTTACTACACTGATGGACAGTGACTGCGATGGGGTATGGGTGGGGACTTGATAATATGGGTTAATGTAGTAACCACATTGTTGTTCATGTGAAACCTTCGTAAGAGTGTGTATCAATAATACCTTAATAAAAAAATTTAAAAAAAGATACTGTGATCAATTTTGCCAATAAGTCAAAAAATTTAGATGAATTGAATATATAGCTAGAAAAACAAAACTTACCAAAACTGTTCTGGAATAAATAGAAAATGCAAGCAACCCTATATCTGTTAAAGAAATTGAATCTGTAGTAAAAACCTTCCTGCAAACAAAACTCAGACCCAGATGGTTTCATCTGTGAATTCTTCCAAATATTTAAGATACTTAAAGGAAGAGACAGCACCAATCTTATACAAACTCTTCCTGAGATAGAAAAAGGAGAAATTCTTAACCAACTTGTTTTATTAAACCAATAAAACTTTGATAGTAAATCCTAACAAGCACATTACAGTGCAGGCCAGAGTGTCTCATAAATATAAATGCAAAGTGCCAAGAATATTATTAGCAAATTGACTGTAAGAAATAAAACACATCAGGACCAGCTGGGTTTATTCCAAGAATGCAAAGATTTTTTAACATGTGAAAATCAGTAGATGAGATACACCACATTAACAGAGTAAAAGAAGAAATAATATATATCATCTTTATAGAAGCAGGAAAAACATTTCACAAAATTTAACACCCATACATAATAAAACTCTTGCAAACTAGAAATAGAATTTCACATTTTTAATCTGGTAAAGTGTATCTACAAAAATCTTGAAGAATACTGTCCCTTGAGATCACATGCTAGAGCAGAATGCCTTTATTATTACTTCCATTGAATATTATATGGGAAATCCTAGCCATCATAATGTAATAAATGCAACAATGTAATAAAAATGAATAAAAGGTCAAATGTTTGGAAGTCAAGAAAGAAAACTGTCAATATGTACAGATAATGTGATTCATATCCATACCTAAGAAATCCACATATAAATTATTTTTAGAAAATTTTAAGTTTTTAGCAACTAATAAGTTAATTTAATAAGATTGCCAAATATGAGATCAACTAAAAGATTATTTATATTTTTATAAACCAGTTAGAATCGGCAAATAACTTTTTTCAAATATCATTAACAATAGCATCAAAACGATCAAATACCTACGACTAAACAAGTTGCTCAAGACCTACATACAGAAAATTATAAAATGTTACTGACAGAAATTAAAGAAATCCTAAATAAATTAAAGGATATGCCAATTTCCATGAACCAGAAGATCAATATTGTAAAGATGTTAGTCTCCTCAAATTGATCTATATGATTAAATGCAATGCCAATTAAAATCCCAGCACGTAATTTTGTTAAAAATTGATAAGGCAATTCTAAATTTTATATGAAAATATGTGTAATCAAGAATGGCTTCCCTTCGAAAATCCATCAACATCATCCACCACGTCAACAAAAAGAACAAAAACCACATGATCATCTCCATAGATGCTGAAAAAGCATTTGACAAAATTCAGCATCCATTCATGATTAAAACTCTCAACAAAATGGGTATAGACGGCACGTACCTCAACATCATAAAGGCCATATATGACAAACCCACAGCTAATATCATACTTAACAGCAAGAAGCTGAAAGCTTTTCATCTAAGATCATGAACAAGACAGGGATGCCCACTCTCTCCACTGTTATTCAACATAGTACTGGAGGTCCTAGCCATGGCAATCAGACAATACAAAGACATACAAGGCATCCAGATTGGTAAAGAAGAAGTCAAATTGTCACTATTTGCAGATGATATGATACTGTACATAAAAAAACCCTAAAGACTCCATTCCAAAACTACTAGAACTAATATCTGAATTCAGCAAAGTTGCAGGATACAAAATTAACACACAGAAATCTGTTGCTTTCCTATACTAACGACGAACTAACAGAAAGAGAAATCAGAAAAACAATTCCATTCACAATTGCATCAAAAAGAATAAAATACCTAGGAATAAACCTAACGAAGGAAGTGAAAGACCTGTACTCTGAAAACTACAAGACACTCCTAAGAGAAATTAAAGAGGATACTAACAAATGGAAATGCATCCCATGCTCTTGGCTAGGAAGAATAAATATTGTCAAAATGGCTATACTACCTAAAGCAATCTACAGATTCAACGCAATCCCTATCAAACTACCAACAGCTTTCTTCAATGAACTGGAACAAATAATTCTAAAATTCATATGGAACCACAAAAGACCCCGAATAGCCAAAGCAATCCTGAGAAGGAGGAATAAAACAGGGGGAATTACGCTCCCTGACTTCAAGCTCTACTACAAAGCCACAGTAATCAAGACAATTTGGTATTGGCACAAAAACAGACCCACAGACCAGTGGAACAAAATAGAAAATCCAAACATTAACCCAAACACATAGTCAATTAATATTTGAAAAAGGAGCCTTGGATACACAATGGGGAGATGACAGCCTCTTCAGCAGCTGGTGTTGGAAAAACTGGACAGCTACATGTAAGACAATGAAACTGGACTACTGTCTAACCCCATATACAAAAGTCAACTCAAAATGGATCAAAGACCTGAATGTAAGTCATGAAACCATAAAACTCTTAGAAAAAAACATAGGCAAAAATCTCTTGGACATAAACATGAGCAACTTCTTCATGAACATATCTCCCCGGGCAAGGGAAACAAAAGCAAAAATGAACAAGTGGGTCTATAGCAAGCTGTAAATCTTCTGTACAGCAAAGGACACCATCAGTAGAACAAAAAGACATCCTACAGTATGGAGAATATATTCATAAATGACGTATCTGATAAAGGATTGACATCCAAAATATATAAAGAACTCACGCACCTTAACAAACAAAAAGCAAATAATCCAATTAAGAAATAGGCAGAGGACATGAATAGACACTTCTCTAAAGAAGAAATTCAGATGGCCAACAGGCATATGAAAAGATGCTCCACATCACTAATTATCAGAGAAATGCAAATTAAAACCACAGTGAGATATCACCTCACACCAGTGAGGATGGCCAACATCAAAAACACAAACAACAACAAATGTTGGCGAGGATGTGGAAAAAAGGGAACCCTCTTACACTGCTGGTGGGACTGCAAATTATTTCAACCATTGCGGAAAGCAGTATGGAGGTTCCTCAAAAAACTCAAAATAGAAATACCATTTGACCCAGGAATTCCACTCCTAGGAATTTACCCTAAGACTGCAGCAGCCCAGTTTGAAAAAGACATATGCACTCCTATGTTTATCACAGCACTATTTACAATAGCCAAGAAATGGAAGCAACCTAAGTGTCCATCAGTAGATGAATGGATAAAGAAGATGTGGTACATATACACAATGGAATATTATTCAGCCATAAGAAGAAAACAAATCCTACCACTTGCAACAACATGGGTGGAGCTAGAGGGTATTATGCTCAGTGAAATAAGCCAAGCCGAAAAAGACAAGTATCAGATGATTTCACTCATATGTGGAGTATAAGAACAAAGGTAAAACTGAAGGAACAAAACAG
Organism: Smutsia gigantea; assembly: GCA_032199065.1. NCBI lineage: Eukaryota > Metazoa > Chordata > Mammalia > Pholidota > Manidae > Smutsia > Smutsia gigantea. Next base: position 56,034 of record JAVSCE010001583.1, on the reverse strand, counting down.
CAGCAGACTCACAGAAACCCAAGAACAGACTAATAGTTACCAAAGGGAAAGGGACTGGGGAAGATGGGTGGGAAGGGAGGGATAAGAGGGAAAAAGGGGCATTACGATTAGCAGACATAATGTTGGGGGGGGCACTGGGAGGGCTGTACAACTCAGCGAAGACAAGTAGTGATTCTGTAGCATCTCACTACGCTGATGGACAGTGACTGTAATGGGGTTGGTGGGGGGGACCTGATGAAGGGGTAGTTTAATAACCATAATATTGCACATGTAATTGTAGATTAATGATACCAAAATAAATTATAAAAAAAAAGAATGGCTTCCCTCCAAAAAGATAATTGTGAAGAGGTTCAAATTTAGAGAATTTAGATTACCATTCAGACATTATAAAACCCTGGTAATAAAGACAGTGTGATGTTTATACAAATAAACACAGGAACATAACTGAGAGCACAGAAATAGATCTACACATATATGGATATTTTGTTAATGATAAAAGTGGCAAAACAAGGCAGAAGAGAAGCACGCTCTTTTCAATGAATGGAGACATGTCGCTTGAATATCCACATGGAAAACATGCTACTTGACTCTTACCTCACACCACATACAAAAATCAATTCCATATGGATTGGAGTTTTAATAGGAAAGGTAAAACACTAAAACTTCTAGAATATAAAATATGAAAATTTCTTCATGGCCTTGAAAGAGGAAAATATTTCTTAAATAGAACACAAAAAGTAAAAATTAAATGGAAAGCTGTTAAAATTTAGACTATATTAAATCTCTGATTCATTAAAGATATGAAGAGAGTGAAGAGGCAAGCAACAGAGTAGGAAAAGACATGTGCAATACATCAAACCAAGAACCAATCTAGGGTATTTAAATACTTTCTATAAGTCAATAAGAAAATCTCAGAAAAAAAGAGTAGAATAATACACAAACGACTTGAACAGAAACTTTACAAAAGTGGATGACCAAATGGCCAATATGCCTTTAAAAAGGTCCTCAATAAGGGAAATGCATACTCAAACAACGAGATTGTTTCAAATGTACCAGCTTGGCTAAATCTTAAAAAATCAGTGAAGTGTTAGAGAGATGTACAGCAATAGGGAACTCTCATACATTTCCCATGTGAGTGAAAATTAACATAAGCACCTTGAAAAATGTTTGGCAGTACCTATTAAAGCTGAACACATGCATAGTCTCTGACTTAGAAATTGCTCTCCTAGGAATATACTCAACAGAAATGCATACATGTGTTCAACATGTGTACAAATCTGTTCATAGCAGTACTATTCTTAATAGCCCCAAACTACCAACTCAAACGTCAATCAGTTGTGAAATGGATGTATTGTGGTATATTTTTGAAACAGAATATCATACATCAGTGAGGATGAATGAACTACATCAACAATTTGAATGAAGCTTCCAAACAAAATGTTGAGCTAAAGAAGCAAAACGCACCAAAATGTATATATATGAGTCCCTTTCTAAAAGTTCAAAAATAGGTAAAACTGATCGATGATATCAGAAATCAGATTAGAGATTACCTTCAGGGAAGGGGCAGAGGGGAAGGAGTGGCTGAGAGGAGACACAGGTGGGCTCTGGCGCTGCTGGTGCTCGGTCACAGTCTGGGTGGTGATTATAAGGGTGTGAATCGCTTTGAGATGACTAACAGAGCTGTCTGCTTACTATTCATGCCATTTTCTGCGTGTATAGTATACTTCAATAAAGTTGTTATTAAACAATTACTTCGCCAGTATGGGACAGATGGCCCTTCTTTGCCTTCAGATGTGAGTCTTGAGTCCAGCCTGGATGCAGAAACTGAATTTAACCATTGGGACATATCACTCAAACCTCAAATGAGAAAAATCCATTTAAAAGGGGAGGGAAGACCATATTCTTCAAAAATGTCAGTGTCATGAAAACAAAGAAGGGCTGTGGAAACATTCCAGATCACAGGAGGCTAAAGAGACACAATACCTAAATGCCTCAACTGATTCTATGTGTGTGTGTGTGTGTGTGTGTGTGTACACACACACACACACACACACACACGCACACAAGTGAATTGAGTAAAGGATATTAGTTGTGTTTTATATATTATTCTTATTCTAGCACTTTTTCTCTTAAAGTTATTTCCAAATAAAAAGATTTTCAAATTGCATTGGTTTATTGGACGTCACTGTACTGACACTAGTTGACATGATGTCTGAGTTTACAAGTGTTATAAACAAATGAATAAACGATTGAATAGTCCACACAGCCCACTTTGTGTGGTTATTGAGAAGTACTCCAATCTCAGCCATATAGCTGGATTTAATGAAAAGGGTGTCCCCAGTAACCCTGTCAATCTCCTGCCAGTAGCAATGACTTGCAAGTCATTTTTGAAACCCCTTAAGTCTGGGAAAATATTATGTCTGTGACACTTGCATAGCTTTTCTTATCATTTATCAATTCAATCATTGTGCACCTGCTATGTGCCAAGCCCTGTTTTAGGAACTGAGGGTAGTGCTAAAAGGTAGAGAGGCTATTTGAACTCCAAAAGGGAACATAACAAAGTAACAATATAATTCAACCAATATTTATTTTACAAGTGTTTATTGACTGAATTCCATCATGATGCCTAAAGCTCTAAACGACAATTAAAAGCAAAAACAATAAAGCTAGAAGAGTCCTATCTTCTTAATGCTTAAGCCTCCAGAATTACTGTGCGAAGGAAGCACGTGTGTTTGGTCTTCTACCAGTATATTCAGAAAGACCCATCACAAAAGCGTCCCGAGGAGTCCATACCAAAGAGAACAAAATGAATTTTTTGATAAATTATTGCATGCCAGGCATTTAAAATATTACCCCTTGTTATGGGTTGAATTGTGTCTCCTCAAAAGATATGTTGGACAACTAACCCCTGGTACCTGTGAATGTCACCTGATTTGGAATAGGATATTTGCAGATGTAATCAAGTTAAAATGAAGTCAAACTGAATTAGGGTGGCCCCACCCAGTCACTGTTGTCTTTATAAGAGCAAGGAGAAGGAGTTTGAACATGGGGACACAGAGACACGGAGACATACAGAAAGGGGGGAAGAGAATGCCACTGGTGTCAGAGGCAGAGACTTGGAGCTGCAGGCCCAAGAATGCCAAGGACCGCCTGCAAGCACCAGAAGCTAGAGGAGGTAAGGAAGGATTCTTCCCTAGAGACTTCAGAGGGATCCTGGCCTCGCCTACACCTTGATTTTTAACATCTAGACCCCAGAAGTCTGAGAGACTAAATTTCTGTGGTTTACAGCCACCCAGTTTGTGGTACTTTGTTATGAGCCCTAAGAAATTAATACACCCTTGTTTAGAATTAAGGACACTGGAGCTCAAAATGTTGCACAACTCACTGAAGTTCACATAGCTAGAAATTAGCAGAACCAGAAGTCAAAGGAATGCTGTCTGCCTCCGAAGACCATCCTGCCAATTTGTCTCCAGCTTTCACCTCTTTCCTAAGTCATACTTATAATACCAAATGTCTGCTTTATATTGTCACTTTGATGACTAACAGGCAACTCTACCATGTCAAAATTACATGCCAAAAATGTACTCTGGATTCTTATCCTCTTTTCCCCCCAAATTCCCCAAACCAATAATTTACATCACCATGCACCAGTATTTTTCATTGAAAAACTAGAGTCACCCCTGACTCCCCCATTTCCTAACCCCTTACCCATAATCCATCAGCAAGTCCTGTTCATTTCACTACCAAACTGAGCCCTTAATCTAACCATCTCTTACCACCTTCATGGCAACCACCCTGGTCAAGTCACCATCACCTCTCAACATTACTCCTGCACTCTCCATTCCCTCTTGCTTCCTTACCATCCATCTCCACCAGCAGCCAGGGTGACCTTTTAAAAATATAAGTCAGATCATATCACTTCCTGTTTAAAGTCCTCCAATGACTCCTTATTGCACTTAAATAAAAAGCTAACTCTTGCCATGATAGAGTAGACATCTGTCATTTTTTTGGCTATCCAGGATCTTAACCCACTTTATACATTTGGGGGATTCCATAACTTTTGAGTTTTGATGGGTAGTAGATTCTGCTTCCACTCTAGAATACTTCAGATACTCACTTCCCAGGCTTTTTTGTCCCCAAGAAGTGAGCAAGTGACTGCTTAGCCAGTTGGCAGCACTTGCCCTGTGTGATGGTTAATTTTAGGTGTCACATGGACTGGGCCACCAAGTGCCCAGATATTTAGTTAAACATTATTCTGGGTGTGTCTGTGAGGTTGTTTCTCAATGAGATTAGCACTGGGTTGGTAGACTGAGTAAAATGCTGTCCTCATAGTGTGGGTGGGCCTCATGCAGTCACTAAAAGCCTGAATAAAACGAAAAGCTGAGTGAGGGAGAATTCCCCCTCTTTACCTGACTGACTACCTGTGAGCCAGCCATCAGTCTTCTGCCTTCTGATTTGGACTCAGGGACTGAAACTTACACCATTGGCTCTCCTGGCCTCCAGCATGCCCAGGACAGACCTTGGCACTGCTCAGTCTCCATATTCATGTGAGCCAATCCCTTATACTAAACCTCTTTATGCACACGCACACATGCACCCTCCATCCCATTGGCTCTGTCTCTCTGGAGAACCCTAGTGTACCTACCACTGCATCAAGCTTCGGTGGCTGCAGGGAATCAGTCTGGGTGGTGGTTGGAGCAGCGCTGGCCGCTGCCAGCAGAAGCACCTGGTGCCCAGTGCTGGAGGGCTGGTAGCATGGCACTAGCATTGTCAGTGTCCAGCTGCTGCTCCCTTTCACTTGTCACTTTTCCACATCTGTTGCTGGCAATCCTGTGGGCTACCTAATCTCCTTTCATAAATTCCTTTTCTGATACAATCATCCCATCAGTCTCTTACTTCCATGGAGACTTATAAATATGGCTTACAGGCTTTACAAGTCCTGCGTCCCCCCCACCTTCATCGTACACCACCCAGCACCCACATCCCTACACTCCATCCCTCTGTGCATTTTCTCCCACGTCCTCCCACCTGGGTCTTTGGCACACACCCTTCCCTGGGTCTTTATGCTGTAGCTCTTCTGTTATTGAGGATTCAGCTCAAAGGGCTCCTCTCAGAGAGGACTTTGCTGACTGTGCGATTAAAGCAAACACTTCTACCAAGATACCTTTATTACCCTAATTTTTGTTTTTATAGCATTGCAACTATCTAGAAGTATGTTGTTTGTATTGGTACTTGTTCATGGTCTCTCTGTCCCATGAGAAGTTTTCCCAGGAAAGCAGGAACCCTTTCTGCCTCACCAACCCCAGAACCTTCAACACTGTCTGGCACATAGTCGATGTCCAGGAATCCTTTGCAGAATAGAAAAAAATAAAGGCCCTTCTCAGGAGGTACCCCAGCCATGACTTCTGCCGTGCTTCAAGGCTCACTCCTCATGTCTGAGCATTCATTTCCGATGCAGTAAACTCATGAGTTTCATCTTTCTGAGGATCTAGGCTTTGTCCCTCTCAGGGTGTCAGCAGGGGTGGTTCTGTCCATGCCGATTACTGCCATTTAAACCCTGAAAACTGCTAGAGTGTGTGGCGGTGGAAAGTGAGAAGGCCGAAAGTCAATCACCCAAAGCCACAAATGTCACCAGGAGCGCACCGGCTGTGCTGGCAGCAGAGGGCGCCCACTGGCCCTTCCCACGGAGGGGCAACAATGACAGAGGGAGATTTCCTTCCTTGTTCTGGCATTCTGGTCCTATTCGCTGTGCTGCTTGGGAAGGAGAGGGGCACGGAGAAGAGGAGGGTCTGGTTCTCTTTGGAGAGAGGTTTATAAGGCCGGCTTGGTCGGGGTGGGCAAGGGGAGGAGCAGCAGGGGAGGGAAACAGGAGGGGAAGGAAGGAGAAGAAAAGCACAGGGCTCCCAGAGGGCTGAAGAGGGCTGGCAGGGAGGCAGGGGAGCGGAGAGGAGAAGGGTGGACGGAGGGGAAAGGGGCTTGAGACAAGGCAGGAGGTGAAGGCATGCGCAGGGAACTGTGGCTCCCACACCACTTTGTTTTTTTTTTAACTCCAGTAACAGCAGGTTCCCTCTGGGAGTTACTGAAAGTGAGGCAGGAGGTAGCCGGTGGGAGAGGCAGAACAGGACATTTTGCTCCAGTAGAGATCGGCCAAGTGGGACACTGACATCGGGCACTGTGGTCCGCCAGCCAAGCGGGATGCATAAGAAACCACTCTCCAGAATGGCCAGCCTGAGACACAACAGGGGTTTCTGACTCCAGTCCAGCCCCAGCAACAAGCCCTGGGCAGCCAGGTGGACTTCCTCCTTTCCACGGTTTATAATCCCCTAGACACTGATGCTCAGATGGCTTCCTCCCTTGGAGCCCCTCCCCATTAGTGGGCTCTCTTCTTTTCACTCATTAAAAGCTTTGCTGGTTTCTCTGTACTCTTGTCTCTTGGCTTCATTCTTCGCTGCCTCCAAGACATGGTCCTGGGAAAACAGCATCGCAGCCAGGAACATCTTTTGGAGACTCATCCGGGATCTGACTTTGAAGGGTGAGTACTGGCTGCGACCAGCATCTTTCCTTTGCTTTTCTTTTAAGGAGCCATGCCAACTGCTGCACACAAACTCAGGCACCCATCAGCCATCTAAGAGGGACTAGCCTGGCTGCCCACCTTATGACATAGATGAGAGTTTCCTCTGATTTCTCTTTGGTTAATCCCCTATGTCTCTTGGGATTCAGGACTGTTGGCTGAGTGAGAGTCAGAATTCTCTTTCAAAGCTCTTCCTGGATGTGAGGGACTGAGGGAGATGGGTGGACAACTGTGAGGCCCAGGCTGAGCTCACTCCTCAGTGGACACACTAAGGTCTTCTGTTGAAGCTTAGACCCCAACTGCCCAACCGGCTATTCATGTGGAGTTGCTTCCTCTTTCCTGTCTTGCTCTCCTAGGAGGTGTGCGGACAGCTGGAGGGAGGCTTCCCTGTGTGTCCTCTCTTCTCAGAGTGACTTGGACGATCTCCTCCAAACCCCTTTGGAAGCCCCTTATGTGGATTGAGTGATTCTATCCTATTCTTTCTTCAGCTTGTATAACAGAATTATGTCCCCTGTCTGGGGTCCCCCTAGCCCCTCTTTCTTCCCCATCCTTGCTTGAGATTTGAGAGAATTAGGCATCTATCAATTTGGTCAGATACTGGGCACAGTAACACTCACCAGTTGCTCCCGGTGTCCCACGGTTGACGGGAAAGCAGATGTGTGGGCAGCTCCTACATGGAGAAAAGAAATTATCCCTTGGACACCTGCCTCAGCCCTCAGGTCAAGAGTAAATAGAGAGTGGTTCTCCCTTGACTGTGAGAGAGGATATTCCTCTGTCATCATCTGCTGAAGTGTGAGTGGAACTCGAGGGTAGGAGAGTGGGTCAAGCCCCACTGAGACCAAATACTCATGACATCTTGGGCCCAGCTCCTAAGCTGTACACAGAAAGAATATTACAATCTCTGCCTGTTTGATCCAAAAGACTATCTTGACTCCACCTCAAGCATCAAGAGAAATGTCCTTAGCTCCCAGTGTCCCTCCCTAACAGAAGTAGTCCTGAGCCAGGCAAGGCCTCATTAGGAGATGTAATGATGACCGAGTGAGCCCAGGACCAGTTCCCGAGTGGTTCACCAGTATTACAGCCCAGCTATACTGGCAGGCTTGGGGAACATGCTTCTCTTGATGTTGCTGCAGACATGAGAGCAAGGGACAGACCTCCCAAGTAAGGCAGGAGGGGACTGGCCAAAGGATGCCTTGGCTCCCAGAGACCAGCAATAGAAAAGGGGACGCCCTTCTCTTCCCCGGTGCCTTCCAGAAGAAATCAGAATCCAAAACCACCACAGTCACCCACCCCTCTGGGGTGTCTCTCTGAAAATTAGGAGGTTTGTTAACTAGACTCCCTGAGACAGAATAAATTAATCTTCTGCAATACAGCCTGGCCCCTAAATGGCATTCTAGACTACTCACCCTTAGGGTGTATAAAAACCGAGAGCTAAAAAGAAAGAAGCTGATTTCCTTCTGTAATGCCACTTGGTCTCAATACAAACTGCCAGGCAGAGAAAAATGGGACCCTTGATTACAACACCATTTTGCAATTAGATATTAATAACTAGAGAGTCTTTGTATCAGTTAATAACCATCAGGTTGGAGACCTCATGATCATGGAAATGTGGGTTAAAACTTCATTGCTGGGTCCTGCCAGGCTGCTGTCAGCCCTCGTGCGAGTTGCAGCCTGGAATGACTGTGGGGGAAAAAACAAAAGGAGAGGCTTTACTTTGTTTGATGTTTAATGAAGGTTTTGCAGGTAATTTAGCATGCTTGTTAATAACAAATGAACTAAATGGATAAGTATTGTTTCACGGTGACCTATGATCTTATTTAGGCAAATGCCTTAAAAGTTTTATTTTTGACAACTTCCCAAAATCAAATTCAGAAAGGTGCTTTTACCTCTAGTTAACTCTGAGGTTTTCCAGAGGGCCTCTGGAACATGTCAGAGGATTTTTCTCTTTTTAAAGGAGAAATATTTATGTAATTTGGCTTATTTACTTGATATAAAATTACCTGGGAACACTGTCAAATGAATGATGCTAAACTTTAGATTATTGAACTGCAGCATGTTTCAGAAATAACCAAATTTCCTTGTCAATTGCCTTATGATGAACTCCCATCAGATCTTCAACGATTGCCATTTCTAAGTCTTTGTCATTTATAGGTAAGTACTGTTTACTCCAAAGCTAGTAAAAAAAAAAGTGTCTTTTTTTTAAACCTTTTCTCTTAAGCTGACTTACAACAGTTTGGTAAATAATTATTTCTTTATAAGCAGAACTGAAACATTTATCTTTCTCTCCCTACCTGATCCCTCCAGAATTAAGAAACTCTATGTGAGTACTTTTATATTTTATGGCAATATATTTATTTGCATAAGTTCAATAAGAATCTTTCTCCTTGTAATAGTACCAATTAAAAACACTGGTTATATTACCAAGACTTTGGAATGTCATATTTTAGAGACATACATAACTCAGATATGACCAGACAGCTTCAAAGAACTAAGGTTGACTTTATAGAGTGAATAAAGCCCCTTGGAAGAATTGGCCTGGTGCCTTGCTTACTGCATTCCCAACAGCCTTACCAGGTGAGTAAGGAAGGTCACTTTCTGGCAGGTGCAGGAACCTCAGAATATCTTGGGAGACTTCGAGAAGAAAGGAATTCACCAAAATCTACAGGTATTATAGGCAAAACCTGATGATAAGTCTTGCTTGGCTTTCCTGGCTTCAAGAAGCCTTTAAAAGTTCAATCTGAAATTCCTTATGAAAAGTTCCAGCAAAGCACATTTAAAAGAGCCTATGTGATCAATTGTTGTTCTTGCTGCCCTTATGTAAATAATGAAGCCAAGTGTTTTGAAGCTAAACTTATTTTACAGATTATTCTTAATATGGTTACCTCTAATAAAAATGAGGTTGATTTTAGAGAGAAAAGAATTATGCTTCAGTAGGGTAGCCTTTAGATTCTAATACTAGTCATTGCAAAACAGACTGGATCCTGAATTCTGGTTTCCTCAAAATATCTGGCTATGATTCTCTAAACATTTCCAATTTTCTTCCATTGTTTCAGTTGGGGTCTTACTGCTCCTAGTTATCATATTCAGTCGTGCTTACTTAATCTTCTAACCAAATTTGTTTCTTATCACCTAGAATCCATAAAACTCCAAATGGTGGTGCAGATGGAACCCTCTATGTCAGTTCCTCACAAATCCTGCTATGGGCCACTAGAGAGGCCACTCAGAGGGCAAAGCCAGACTCTGCCCCAGCCATCATCCATCGCCAGCAGGAAGCAGTCTAAGCAGTCTTCGCCCCTTTCCTAATGGCAGTTAGGGTTTCCTATTCTGCGGTGGGGGTCGAGGCAGGACGTAGCTGATGGGAGAGGTAGAACAGGACACTTTGCCCCAATAGAGATCAGCGAGGCGGGATGCTGACATCAGGCATTGTGGTCAGCCGGCCAAGTGGGATGCGTAAGAAACCACTCCCTGGAATGGCCAGCCTGAGAAACAAGGGAAACAAGGGGGTTTTCTGACTCCATCCCAGCCCCAGCAACAAGTCCAGACAACCAGGTGGACTTTCTCCTTTCCAGAGTTTATAACCCCCTAGATACTGCTGCTCAAACAGCTTCCTCCCTTGGAGCCCCTCTGGATTAGTGGTTATCTTCTTTCCACTGCTCATTAAAAGCTTTGCTGGTTGCTCCATACTCCTCTGCCTGTTGGGTTCATTCTTCATCGCCCCCAAGACACAATCCTGTGAAAAACAGCATCTCAGCTGGTAACAAAAGGAACTCCTGATTTTTAATCTGGTCCCATGCACTATCCTTCCCTCGTCTCACTACCCAGCAAACTCCTGTTCAACACCTATGGTACTAGCAAGCCCCAAGAGTGCATTTACCACATGCCAAACTCTGTTTTAAGAACCTTAATTGTATGAACTTTAAATCCTCACAGAAACCCTATGAGGTGAGGTTGGTGCTATCAGCCCCATTTTGATAAAGTGACGGAGCTGGGATTAAGTTTCAGCATCCATCTTCTCACAAATCTCTTCACTCAATAAATATTTACTGAGGATCTACTATATTCCAGGGACCATAAAGTCACTTCCAACACCCCAGGCAAAGCCAAATGTTCCCTTGTCTGTGCTCCCAAGGCATTGTGTATACTCCTGACCCCATCATAATAAATTGTACATGTACGATCTGTCTCCCCTAGGAGCCCATCCATTTCTGGAGGGTACGATCTGTGCCTTGTTTGTCATTGTATGCCTGCCACCTAGTCCTGTGTCTTGTATGGACTGTTCGTTGGATAATAGGGATTAAATGATTGGTCAATTAATTAATATTATCTGCTGTAACTTTGGAGATAGTGCTTCAGATTGTAGAAGTGTAGGCTTCGCTTGTCTAGTATGGAAAATGCCAAAGCAGCAACCCAGGCAGCCAAAAGAGAAAGTGTACAATTGCCTGTCTGGGTCCTGATTCAGCTACCGCAAGCTTGAGCAGCCCACGGCAAGACTGGGGGATGTGGAACAAGGGAATGCAATCACCAAAGCCAGGGTAGGAGGCATTGCAGCAGTTTTCCCAAGTTGCTGTGTGTGTCCCAGAAGGTTCCTGCCCTGATGCATCTCTGGGTTCTGAGCCAATGGCTGGGGGTGCAGCTATCATTTGCTCACATCTACGAGAGAGACAGTTAGGACACCATGCAGGAGAAAGGTCATTGCCTGTTTACAGCAGATTCAGCTATTCCCAGAATCACAGACCCTAGAGATCAACCAATCCAGTGGTTTTTAAAAACTTTTTCTTGCTCTGAGAGGCAGAACTCTTTCTTCTAACCAGACACATAAACCACATAAATGTCAGGTAGCTCTGGTTAAAGCAAGGGTGAGAACTCAAAGCCCTACCCTCTCTTATCCTCAGGCTGTTTTGAAACCACTGATAGGACCATCTCATTTCAAAGATAGTGAATCCAATCCCCCAGAGACCTTAAATGACCCACAGGAGGTTTCCTAGGCGCTGAGAAGCATGTGGGTGGGATGCAACAGATCTGAAGAATTGCCCCCATTACAATCCCTCTGCATCTTTTATGACAAATCCAAGTCCGGTAAAAACAATGATGAAAAAGGCGCTCTGTATATCTAGTGTGCAGTTTTCAGGGCACCCTCTGAAGCCTGCAGTTGAAATGTTGCTGCTTGTTAGGACAAGCCTACAATCTGACTAGACCAAGAGCAAAGCCTTGAGTTATATTCTGTGCACTTGTATAATATTTGACAGGTGGAAAACTCTTTTTCAGATGTGGCAGTATAATTTGTTGGGAGATTAATTTGTGTGACCACCAGAAGTTGCCAGAAGACACCATCCCCTCCCTTTCAGAGCCTTCATTTTCTAAAGCCTGGGCTCCTGGAGGCTAGGTTTTCCCAGGGTGGGTGAGGAGGCAAGTGAGGACCTGCAGGGGTGGGATTCGGAAAGTCACAGGGCTAAGGAGTTTTGCGGTACAGCAAGTAGCTGGGACTCATGCTCTGCACAGTCACAACCCTCCTGTGAGGAGGCAAATCCTTAAAGGGAATGAAGAACGAGGTCCCCAGATGTCCAGTCTCTCAAGGCAAAGGCCGGATTCCCCAGCTGCATGGAAGCAGCAGAAATGCCTTGCTTCAGGGGACCATGCCTTATTTCCCCCCTAGCTTTTTTGAGGTATAATTTATAAATAAAATTGTAATTTATCTAAAGTGGACAACTTGATGATTTGATACATGTATACATTGTGCAAGGATTCCCACAATCGAGTTAATTAATGTATCTTTCAATAGCCTGACATATTTACCTTATTTTATTTATTTATTTTTTGGTTAGAACACATAAGAGTAATCTCTTGCCAGCTTGATAGGTTGGGGGTGTAGGATAGTTAAAATCTGATTTAGTAGAAGAAATGTGACATATCTCTTAGAGCCAAATGCCACGATCCTAATCATAGACGCTTGATGAAGCAAAATGTGCCTCACACATGATCTTGATCCCTGCAATACCATGTGTTATTGTTATTCTCATCTTATCAGTGAGGAGAGTGGGTGTCCCAGGGGGTTAGTGTCCCACAGCTAGTCAAGGTAGAATCCAAACTCCACTCTCACCCATTAACTTTAAGTCTTCTCTTCTTTGCTCCAAGTATTACTCCTAAGATTGGCCTTAGGAAGGAAAGGGATATTGGATATGATAACATGTGAGAACTTAGTATTTTAATCTTTTAAAAAGTAAAGGGTCAACAAATAATTTCCCTCATTTGTGGAATATAACAATGAAGCAAAACTGAAGGAACAAAACAGCAGCAGACTCACAGACTCCAAGAAGGAACTGGTGGTTACCAAAGGGGAGGGGTGTGGGAGGGTGGGTGGGGAGGGTGGGAGAAGGGGATTGAGGGGTATTATGATTAGTGTACAAGGTGTGGGGGGGATCATGGGGAAGACAGTGTAGCACAGAGAAGGCAAATAGTGACTCTGTGGCATCTTACTACACTGATGGACACTGACTGCAATGGGGTATGGGGGGGACTCAATAATATGGGTGAATGTAGTAACCACATTGTTTTTCATGTGAAACCTTCATAAGAGTGTATATCAAAAATACCTTAATAAAAAAAAGGTAAAGGGTCAGGACTACTTTTCTAATTAGATTCCCCCACCCTTGTACCAGAAACTCTATGGTGACTCACGAAAATACTTACTATGTAGTTAATTGGCCCCTTGCATTCATTGCAACCCTCTTGGTTTGATTGACAGGACTGCAGAGTACTTGGCTAGATTTCCTAGGCTCTCTTGAAGCTTGGGTTCTGGCTGAGAATTCGATTCCACCTGTTAGAAGTACTTATATGAAGTTGAGAAGGTGGGAGTGAGGGTGGGCAGTCACCTTTTCCTTCCTGCTTTAGCTATTGCTATTGGGCTGGGGAAGGCAGGCATGGGAAAGGTGGGCAAAGGGATGTGTGCTTTCCTGCAGCTGTGTCCCTTGCCCAGCCCCTAGCTTCCTGGGTGTGGAAGAGAGCACCCACAGCCCAGCAGCAGCGGCTTCCCTATCCCTGCGCAGCAGCTCCACGTGAGCTTCTGAAATCAGTTCCAGGGGCAGCCTCCTAATTGCCATGTCCTGGCGTGTCAGACAGCAGCTCCTTTTGCGGAGAGCTCAGGGAAGCATTCTTGTAGGACCATCCATGAGCCCCTTTCCAGCTCTTACAACCATTATATAAGCACTAAATCCCCTGTATTAGATGCCTCTCTGCTTGAAATAGGACAGTTATGGGTTTTGTCTTTGTACCTTGAATGATACGTAGACATAGAATGACATCCTTAGAAAAACAGAAGAGAAAATGAAGTGAGGGGAAACAAGGAGCTAGCCATGAGATCCGCACAAAGGGTCTATCACCAAACTGTCTCCACCTGTAAGGGGTATATCACTAATGTGGTTCTAACCTTTCTAGGAGTGACTACCAAGAGGAAAAATAAGTATTTGATTCACAAAATCCATTAAGCCAAAACATTCTGCTTCATGGAAAAGTACCACTTGTTATGGGACCAGAATGAGATTTCTCTCATGGGTCTTAAAAATGCTGTTAATGGTAATAATATAGTAGAAGTCGTCTGGGCACAGTAACGGGTTGATTTAAAATAACAACAAAGCTGGCTAAAGCTGAGGGGAATTATTTATGAAAACATCATGATACAGGCATGCCTTACACCTTTTATTTAAATTAATCCCATGGCTATTGTTCATTCTCCCATCTTTTAGTGTGGGGCACTGCCCTTTCTTTGATGGAGTCCTCTGATTTGAGTTGTGTGCTATCTTTCTTCTATAAATCACATCCACAATATATCATTATGATTTGGAGTTAAACTAAAAGTGTGAAATTAGACAATTTGTGAAGCATTCTGAGTATTTCTAGGTTTCTTTATAGTCTTTTCCCCATTTTTTTTAATAGTTGTTATATCCACATCTACTCTGAGAGCAATTTTTCTTCACCTTATGAAGTCTCTCCAAATATTTCCCTTGATTTTTATTGAAATAATTATCATGTCAACAAGTTCAACTGACATAAATATGTTTGGGAACAAAACAGTTGACTTTGGTAAGCATGCAACTTGGTGGGTGTGAGCACAAATGGGTGGGCAAACTAGAGAATAATCTATGGGCCAGAGCCTTCAGTGGGTCTGGACATCAGCTTTTCTGCTTCACACAGGGCCTGGAGAGCTCTGGTTAAAACAATGGCTGCTCAAGTAAGACCATGAAGTGATCATGATTTGATCATGCCACTTCATGAAGAGATCTGCCAGAATTTAGAATGGATTATCTCATTTAGTTCTACAAATGGCCTATGAGCTGAGAACTGTTCTTATTTGTATTTAATAGATGAGGTAATTGAGGTGCAGAGAAATGACATGACTTGCCCAAAGTCTTAGAGTTAATAGATGGCAGGGCTGGGATTAAAACTGAGGTCTTCTCAACTCCACCCACCAAACATTTATCACATGTTTACAGTTTCCTTAATCTGAGGAGGAAGTTGAAGGACTACCCCAAAGTATAATTCAGCGAAAGCATTTCTGGATATATATATATATATATAATACAATCCATGCACACTGCTTTCTTATGTTCATGGATAGAACTTGAATTTCAAAAGGGGAGGAGATTAACTGATTATTCTTTAGACAATTGTGCACAGGCATTGTTTCCATGAGCTAGGCTTTGATGGATTCTGAATGTCAGGGAGCTGGCGATTACACTGCTGACAAGTACCTAGAGTGCAGCTATTTTTCTTGTCGGTTAAAAGCAGGCTAATGCTTTACTAATCAGCCCAAACGGGGGTAAGGATTGACATTCTTGGGGGTAGGGGAGTTGCAATCATTGGAGAGCAGTTCAAAGAGAAAATGATAACCTATTGTTATCTGAACAGTTAATATCTAATGTAACCCTGGTATGGTTTGGCTTTATTTTAATCATAGGCAACTGAACTGCAGAAGCATATGTGTGATTGGAAAATAACTCCTTTTCTTTCACTTGCCTTCAGACATCTAAGAAAAGCTTATAATCTAACTTTTAAAATACACTGAATAAAAATCAATCCAGGCACACTAATATTCCTTCACCTTTCTCAGCCCTTTTTTACTTCCAAGGGATATTATACTTTCAGATTTAATTAACCTTTAATGAGCACATGTGCCTTGTCTGGCATTGCTCTAAGCCCTCTCCTATGCATCATCTTTGTTTGAAGAACTGACTGAAATCTATTATCACACACTTCCCCCTAACTTGGCTTTTAATCCAAATAAACAAATGCATGTCATCCACTACATTTGTTAGAAGTGGACCAAAAGTATGAGGTCTTGGTTCCGGTAGCCAGTGTGACAAGTTCTCATCTCAAAACATCAGGCTTTTGGTGTGTCCGTACTAGGGGAAATTATAAAGCTTAATTTATACATGATGATCTTAAGTGATAACCGTGACGCCCTGGAAGTCTAACATGTATGTTGTAGTACATATAACGACCCTGTTTCTTTAAGTAACAGGAAATATATACGTGTGTGTGCATATATTATAAATAATTTATATAAAAATATGAAGGTATGGAAGGAAGCATATCAAAGTTAACATTGATCAGTTAACAGTTGAACAAATCTTTTCAAAAGAATAATATATTACATAAAAATGAAGAACTTTGAAAACAAATTCATGCTGGAGAAGTCTAGAAAGCTGGCAGAGAAGGAAGGTGTACTTTCTTCCATATCTTCCTGTCAAGTCAAATGGGGCATCTATGAAGTGCCCCAGCTCAGGACGTGTTCCAGCAAGAGGAGACGAATCAGCCACAGTCATCCACACCGAGGCCAGGATGAGATTCTAAGCTGCTCAACGGCAGGGGACTTCCAGTGCTTTCCCAAACATGGCCTGTGAAGGACTAGGGTGTGGGTGTAACTGCGGGAAAGCGGGGAGAAGAGCCTGGCAGGCCAACTTCTGGGACCTCATTGCCATTGTCCACGTTGCTTATCAGGATTTTCCTTTAAGTTGGGATTCAGTAGCAACAACAAAAGAAATTGAAACTCTCTGATTCCACTGAGGAAGCCATATCAAATCTACATAATCTTCCTGAGTCTTCTTTTCCTCCTCTTGGAATGCAAATAAATCCCTACTTGCTGGGCTGTCCTGAGCATAAGAGCTTAGCACTTAATAAATGGTTGCTGAAAGGAATAAGGGTCATCTGCCTGGTAAACAGAGGCACAAGCAGGGCAAGCGATGGGCTTGGAACACCTTATGTTGTACCACTGACAACTTCTCCTATCACCTTTAGACATTATGCATTTCAAAGATATGAGTTAAACTGGGTTAAACACCAACATGTGATCTGAGCACCTATGCATCCCAGGGACTTTCTCTTCTGTTTGAAAAAGTAAATCCAACAAACTAAATCTTTGTCAGCCTGAGAGGAAAAAACAGGGCAAAAGAGACCCACGAAGCTCATGTCTAATAAGCATCAGGGTGGAGAAGACCCCTTTTTGTATCCTAGGCCAGGAAAAAATGTGAGGCCTTTACTGAACCAGGCTGACCCAAATGGCCTGCCTTGATCAAACAGGGTAATAAACACCTAGAGTGGCCGTTTGACATAGTGCTTCACCCAGACTCTGACACTAGACTCCCTGGATTCAGATCCTGCCTGGGCCACTTACTAGCTATGTGACCTTGGTCAGGTTACTCCAGCTCTCTGTCTTAGTTTCCTTATTGATAAAATAGTAACTATTACATATGGCTGCCAAGAGGATCAGACTAGTTAATGTATGTAAAGTCTTAGAACATAGTAAGACCTCTATATGGAGGCTACAGCACAGTCGGCACATATGCTACATTCCCCACATTCATGGCCACGCAGATAGGATTAACCGACAGCATTCTTTCTCACTGACTGTTTGGGGT
Organism: Smutsia gigantea; assembly: GCA_032199065.1. Lineage (NCBI taxonomy): Eukaryota > Metazoa > Chordata > Mammalia > Pholidota > Manidae > Smutsia > Smutsia gigantea. Next base: position 38,553 of record JAVSCE010001583.1, on the reverse strand, counting down.
CTCTGCATCGTTCTCAGCAAAGCCAGGCCATGCAGTAGTTAACTGATCAGCTAGCTGAATGAACACTATTTTCACATCACATACAATGTCAACCAGAATATTTGAATGTAAGCAGTAGAGAAAGTCAGGTCACTAATACCAATTTTATATGCCAAACACACTACGAGAGTAAAACGTAGCCCAATCAGCAGCAAATGATGCCATCTTAGGGAGATGAAGCCCTCAGGCCAGGCAGCCGTCGTGTGGACAGAAAGGTTTCAGCTGCCCTAGAATGCTTGCTTACCTACATGCTGAGCCAAACAGCCATGAAAACATCCTTTCGTCTGTCCTCATTCTTCACGTGCTATGGAGTAAGAGTGGCTGCTGAGCCACAGACCACAAAGAAAGGTCAGTCTCATAAAATACACCGCAGTCCCACTGGCGTGCCTGACAAAGCACGCATACTTCAAAGCCAGCTCTGGACGGAGCTGCACAGGAGAGCCACTTGAGAACATTCATTTCAACTAGGAGCATTTACTCTGAGGTCCCAGCCCTGGTGAGGTGAAACCCCTCATAGAGGAACCCACATCACAAAAGCTAGTTTAACCAATGTAAGTGGAATCAGCAGTGAAGGAGACACATGGGGAACAGCTCGTTAATTCGTAACCAACAATAAGAACTGCTGGAGCAAAGCAAAGGTGGGCTTCCCACCCACACTCGCCCCGATCTGCACCTGTTGGTGTGCCCTAGCTCTCTGCTGCTCTCTCCACTCTTCAGACCCCAGCCCCCTCCGCCAACCCCATAGTTTGTTTTCCTCATGAGGTTCAAATGAACAAGACTGTTCTTTGAAACATAAAGGGAAAAATGTTCTTGGAGGACTGGGGCAGTTTACATGGTGCATAAGGAAGTGGGCAGACCAGGAGCCTGTGAAGTCCAACAGGTGATTCTGCAGCCTCACACTGACTGTACTTCAACCACCATTCTCCCCTGCATTTGAGGAGTTGGAATGAGTGGCAAAGTGGGTTGATTTATCTTTTGGTTTTTTTTTTTGTAAGTGAAATGAAATGTCTTCACCCAAAGCCCAGAAAAGGACACTAAAGGATTTTGCCCGTATACCAACTAGATTGACGATGTGGTTGTTTAAAATCCTAGGATTCAGGGGTCGAACGAAGTAAAGCTTACCTTTCGATCCCCTCACTCATAGCCGTGAGTCTCAGGGTAAGGTAGTAAGCCCTTCTGAGGGAGTTTTCTCACCTTTAAATGGAGGTCAATTATCCCTACCTCCTAGTGTTATTGTGAGTGTTACATGGGGTGGTATGTGTAAAACATACAATACGGATCCAGGGACACAGCAGGCATTCAGTAAAGGTGGCCATCATCATCAGGGTCACCATCGTCAGCATCCCTGACCATTATCCAAACAAGGCAACTGATCAATTATCACTGTCCATTTATATGACCAAAACATCTAGAAAGATCCAGAAAGATCCCAGAGACAATAAATGACTCAGTGAGCAAGTGCATGCAGTTAAGAGAGAGTCAAATATGTGGTGTCATCTTACAAGGCAAGAATAGTTGAAAATTAATTCACTGAAATGACTTGAATACCTATTAACTGCAAACAGGGATGAGGGAAATTTTCAGGGTGGCACAATATTCTAAACTGCATCACGGGGATGGTTGCACAACTATTAATTTAATAAAATCATTGAATTATTCACCGATAACGAGATTTTATGGTATGTTAATTACACCTCAATAAAGGTGCTAAAATAATTCTCTACAGACAGGAGCTGAAGGGGATTCAGATAACAGGAAGAACAGAAATCACCTTGCTTGCGGCATAATAAGACAAAAAGAAGGAAAATATGAAAGAGAGATTAAGAGACATGCATAGAGTGAGTGGCTCTAAGCTGCACTGAATTGGAATCCCAGAAGAGAAACAGGAAGGGCAAAGGCAATTTATTAAGGGCTGAGAAATTCCCACTATTGAGGAAAGACACCAATGCATAGGTTCAAGAAGCCAAAGAATCCCAAGTAAGGTAACTAAAAAGAAATGCAAGCTTAGACTTACAATACTGGAACTACAAAGACCAAAGACAGAGAAAATGTTAGACACAATAAAGAAAAAAGATAATTATTTCAAAAGAACAGCTTGATCTGACCTCTCAACAGCAGCAGAAATCAGAAAAGACTGGAAACAAATGTGCTCAAAAATAAAATTGCCATTCTTGAATTTTATATCTAGTGAAAGGTTTTTTTTTGAGAATGAAAGTGAAATAACATTTAGGCAGCAAAAATGAAGATTTGCCACCTCTAAGAACCTTCACTGAAATTCCTCTTGTATTTTTTACTATCACTGAAACTCCACATTTCTTCCATGTGTTGGACCTTGAATATTAAGTGATGAATGAGGTCCAGTCCTAATTTCAAGAGGTCTAAAATCTAGACAAGTTATTAGATTTAGATTGCTTAGAATATTTAACTGGGCACCCTCTAATTTACCTGGCAACCACAGCTTATGAGGGGAGAAGTGTCAGAGACGTAGTTGAAAACTATCAGTTTGTAGGAGACAGCCACATTCCAGAGACTAGGTGAGATCGACCAGAGCTTGGTGAGACCATGCCAGGTGCAGGGAGACGATAAAGCAGCAGACTCTGCAATCTCCACCCTTAAGGTGATGGAGGGAACCTGAGAGAGAGGAGGAGCTGCGAGGGCAGGCTGAGGAGGACAGCTTCCATTGCATGAAGCTTCATTCATTCAACAAGCACAGTGTGAGCTCCAAGCCAGGCAGTGTTCTTCACAACAGAATAGCTGAAAAGAGTACTCTGAGATGGGCACTTGGAAGGTCATTTTTTTAGAGTTTTTAGAAAGCCAATTTCAGTTCTCTGAGGACCAGGTCACGTGCTACAATACCAAAGGTTTGGGGAACCCTTTTTTGTGGAATGAATTGTGCCCCACCAAATTCATATGTTGAAGTCATAATGGTAACCTTTAGTACCTCAGAATCTGACCTTATTTGGAAATAAGGTCATTGCAGATGTAATTAGTTAAATGAGATCATACTGGAGTAGGGTGGGCCCTTAATCCAACTTAATTAGTGCCCTTATAAAGAGAGGGAATTAGGACAGACACATACACAGAGGGAGAATGCCACATGGAGGCAGAGATCCATGAGCCAAGGAATGACAAAGATTGCCACCAATCTGAAAGCTATGGGAGAGGCCTGGAACAGACTTTCACAGCCTTCACAAGGAACTGGCCCTGGCCACACCTTGATCTCAGACTCCTAGCCACCAGGACTATGAGAAAATACACCTCTGCTCTTTAAACCACAGAGATTATGGTACTATGTTACGGGAGCCCTAGCAGACTAATACACTTCCCTTTACTAAAATTCACCCAAAGATGTCCAGCTGGTCCCAAGACCTCTCCTGGGGGGTGTTTTCCCATGGAGACGCTGGCCCAGCTGACCTTCTCCCAAGGTCAGGTCTGGGGTGAGAGTTTCTTGTCTTCTAGTTTCTGTACTTCTTGCCCAGGTAGTACTTGGCAGCTTCAGTCTCCCTGGCCTCTGAATAGGAAAGGGAACTGTGCCACTCTCCCTTCCTCCCCACCATTCCCCACCCCCCAAGCCCTCCTTTTCTCTACTTCTCTCCCCGTTCCCGCAAAGCAGCTGTGCAGGGCTCAGTAAACCTGCCCAAAGGCGCTTGTCTAGTTCCCCTTCCCCTTCTCCCCAAGCCTCACCCCCAGTGTGAAATGAAGCTGCCTTCCCAGGTCCTAGTCTGATTGAGCTGTTTTATTTCCATTCATTCCTGAACCTGGCTCCTCCCAGATGGCTCTCCCTTGCCCATGCTTATGGAATGCTTAATTATCCATTGAAAAAGTATTAACCATTCAGAAGCATGTGCTAGAAACTTGAGGAGGACTGAGGCAGAGAACACCTGTGCTTCATGAAACTTGAATAATCATTTTAAGGGTGACAGGTAAGTCACTCCTTAGGCTAGCTCCCATTGATTTGGATGGGCTTCCTGGAGGAGGCTGACTTCTACAGCATCTTGGCTCCATGGGAAAGAGCGCTGTGAAGAGTGATGTCTGCATGGACATGGACTGAGATATGCCAGCATAGGAAGACCAGGTATTTGCACCACTGATGTGCAGACACTCAGATCTGGTTTCAAATTCTAGATCCATGTCCTACTGAGTGAACTTGGGCAAGTCTTAACCTCTTGCAATCTCTTGAGCAATTTAGCCTCTGAGTGCCTGGATAATTAAGTACTTTAACAAGTAAATGACAGCCAGTGAAACCCAGTGAACCTAGACATACAGGTATTTTATGTTAACGTTTCAGACTGGATTTGTGGGAGTGGGAAGGAGGTAAGACAAGATCCAAAATATAACAAGGTGGAACAGATTGTCAGAGCAGTAAGATGTATGAGTTCAGAGTCACAGAACTCAGAGGCAACTTCCAACTGAGATTAGTTTCCTGGTCTTGAAAGTAGGAGCTTGTTGGGAGAGAAGAGACAGTATGACATCTGAACGGAAAGAAGCAGGAAAGAGTGCCGCATACTCATGGGTGTATGGTGAGAGAAGCCTGGAAGACAGGCTGGAGCAAGAACACAGAGCCTTGAATTCCTGGCTGAAAAGCTGGGATTTTAATAAAACACAGAAATCTCTACAGGGAAGTCAAGTTTCAGAGCAAACTAGTACAGTATTGTTAGCAATTAAGTGAAAGGCAATGACTAGAAACAACCTTTTCACTGCATGGTTCTCTATGCAGTTAACAACTGGGTTAGGTTGGTCCAGAGCATCTTCCTCCTTCCTGAAGAGCCTAAGTAGCCATGACAAAAGTTGGCATTTTTTGAGCACTATTTATGTCTTAGGCATATGAACAAAGTGATCTTGACAGCTTCATATACACTGAGGCAGATAGTTATGGAAATTGAGATTTCAAGAGCTAATCTGCCCAATGCCACACAGCAGTAAGCGATAGAGACCAGGCTGGCAACCAGCATTTGAACCCAGTTTGAGCATGGACACCAAGCACCTGATACTACCTTGTGATTAAACGCTGGGCCAGTGAGGGAAATAACTACATACTAGTAATACAGGGGCTGCTGAATGCTTCCAACTTAAAACTTCACCCACATGAGAGAGCCCTTTAAAACATTCAGCAAGAAAGGACTTCTTTGTTTTGTGGTCAATTGGCCTTCGTTCCTGTTTGTAATAAAATGACAGAAAACACTAGACTGACATGCGTGTCTGTTTTTCATGGACTATTGACGTGGCCCTGGCCCCACAACTCCCTCCTGATTTTAAAAGGATTCTTCTTCATCATAGATCACCTTTCACCCCCTTCCCTTTCCTTTCAGGAGATACTTCTGCCAGGTATAAATGTCCTATCAAAAAAGAAAATCAAAACTACCTCATTTTCTAATAGGATTACTCAGTTTAGGGTGATTCTTCATTTCAAGCTGGAAGAACTCTGAGGCTCAGTGCAGGTGCCACTGGTCTGGACAGTGCCTCCTGATCACAGAGGATGGTCTAGCCGCAAGATGGTACTAGAACTAACCGGCACAGCCTCCTCCCACCAAGCAAATGATAGAACTTAACTCTATTCCCCAAGCAAGTAAGAATAAGGATTGAAGGTGGAGCATGAACATCTCATGACCAAATAACCTGTCTTCAAAATCCAAGCCAACAAAAATACAAACCCCTTGCTTGGGATTCCTCATTGTATTTTTTTTTACTCTACTGTCCATGTTAATTTTTAGACTAGCCCATTTAGGAGTAAACATGCCAGTTATATTAGATTGAACCATATGAATGTGCTACTATATGACCACTATTTTGCCCATAAAAATGTTCATGTCACATGAGTCAACCTAATAATGACAGCAGTGTGTAGTAGTCTTTAAATGTTTTCTGTATGTATTTTTCCATATAAATGGAGACCTTGGGTAGTAAAAATAAAATGAGAAAATATAGCACATACTATATTCTTATTAAATGCCTGTTGAATCTTCATGTATACAAATCCTAGTACTCTGACAGTGTTGATTGTATTTTAAGCATACCAGGTTCGAAGATTTCTAATGTTAGGGTGAATGCATTTTAACACTTTAAAGTTTAATTTCACAAAGGTAGAAATAATGAGAACATTTCATTTGATTTATATATTTACATTTTTATTAGAATTTTTCAGAGCTGTCAAGAATTGGACAACATATCAAGAAAAAAAAACACATGGAATTCCAACATCCTTCAAACTTGCACCGCTTATGTATTTACACATAAAGTTACTGTATATATAAAAAATATTTTCAAGGACTCATGGGCTTGGGAATATTCAAAAGACATTATTGCTACATCTCAATATTTACAAAAAAAGCCACAAAACAATTTCAAACATTAAGCCACTGCAAAGAAACATCCAAAAAAATTATAAAAATATAAACTTTCAAGAATATCCAACACAAAACTCTCAGTGAAGTACCCCTGAAGTACCTAGACATCTACAGTGAACAACCAACCACTTTTCTTACTATAATCAAAATCAATAGAAACACAAAAGGAATTTTGAGACAGTATGTGGCAAACAGCGACAGTGTCTTACATGACAAGAAAACACCCAAACCTGTTGCCTTTGGAAAGGTGCAAGAGCACAGAACTCCAGTGCAAATGGTTACTTCCAGGTAAATGGCCACAGTTCTCTACATGTAATCTACAGGACCTACGACAGAAAACCTGAAGGCAGCGTAACTGAATCTTGCAAGACAACACATAAACCTTGCCACGTACACATGGACCTCTTCGAGTTGGATATGATGAAAAAGAAAAAGGTCAACTCTAAGAGTAATATCTGGGCTACAGCCTTAAAAGGTAAAACTTAAATATGTTTCAGTTAGTAGTAAATAAGGTCTAAGCAACAGTTACAGTATGTTGAGCATATAAATAACAGAGTGCCTTAGTGCAGGTGGACTAAAAATAAATAGGTACAGAAGTATCTGCCCTGTATACCTCTCTAGGAGCTGGTGGTAAGCCTCTTTCGACAATGAGGTGGAAAGGAAAAGAGTACTGATGAGGGAGGCCAAGCTACCTCGTGGGTATTGAGGGACCCTCTAGGGCTCAAAGCAAGACAAGCATACACACACATACGCACATACACACTTTTATAGATAACTGGCCCGGCGTCCAGGACATGCCTGCAAAAGAGATGGAATCTACGTTTTATTTCCTGCTATGGAAGAATCCCAACTAAGACAGCACTGTTTCATAACTCCTGCCGGAGTCATGCAGTCAATCAGTCACTTTTTCAAATGGCATCAAATCCACTGAGTACAATGCCATTCTGAAGCTGGTAGGCTTATTCTGGAGAATCTACAGAGCAAGTTCATCAGCTACAAAAGGAGTTTTTTATTAAGATTGTGCTTGGCAATTATGTTTTTTCTTTAAAAAAAAAAAGCACTAACTGTTTCCTTCAAACTTGTCTGGCTCTTAATCTACCCTACACACAGCGGACTTGAGCCAGGGTTGTATCCAGACACTACACCTGTGGGTTTTTCCCCCTCAAACATATGAACATATACACTTTATAGATGGATATATACAAATGCTGGCTGGGAGGCCTTCACTCCAATTTAGCTCCCTAATAGCGAACTCTATTTACAAACCAGGTCAGTAGTACAAAGGCTTGAGCATAGCAGCAGGTCTTCATTCATGCTTGGGGAGCATTTCCCATGGCCTATGTCTCATTCCCAGCATGAAATACTAGATCTTGTAAGCCCAGATATTCATAGACATCTGCCCTTTGTTCTAATAACATTCTATTTTCCACATTGAGGGATTAGGTTTCAGCTTCTAATCTTGCTGCACCATCATATCATTACAGATGGTTACGCGGGCCCAGGGTGATTATTGCCATTTACTGAAATAAACTATCAACTTTTTCAAACAGACGCTGCAGAAGCCTTGTAAAGGACTCAGGGTGTCTAGACCACCCCACCCTCCCTTTCTCCACGTCTGCATTTTTTTCATTAATAGGGAGCTACCTTGCTATTAGGAATATATGCAATTTGAACCCTTGCAATGGGATGGTGGTGGATGACAAAAGTCATCAGCCACTGAAGTGTGCTCGTAAAGACAGAATGACAGCGGGTGTCCACTACCCTGGAGTAGGATGCAAGCCGAAGCAAAATGAAATAACCATTACAGAAAGGAAAAGAATGGGGACCGTTCTTGTCAGGGAGACCCCCAAGCCCGCATTCTACTTCAGACATCTCCATGTATGAGCAGCGGCTGGGTGGACGAAGCACTGCTCCCGACAGAATTGATCCGCACGGAATGGTCTGCCACCGGGTTCTCCTGGTGGGGGCTGCAGTTTGCTAAGTTGGAATAAATCTGAGGAAAACAAGCCCACAGTCAATATACCAGTCCCCACAACAAATACAGCGACAAGGGGTCGCGTCTGCATTTTCAGAATCACAAATGAATACCAAAGACTCTGAAAGGGAGGAGGCTTGCCAGGCCTTTATGGCCAAAACCAAATCGCGTCGACAAAAGAAAACAGAAGCTTTATTTTATACACCATTTTTACCAAGGTCTGATTACATAAGAAGTGATGGCAAAAAAGAATGTGCTTTTCTGCAGGGACACATCTGGGAACATGTACTATCTAAATTGTTAAAAAGGTTCATAAATCTCTATAGCCAACTATACATAACCCAACAGTTGATGTCATTTGCTGAGAGATCGGTGGCCCTTCCAGGGGTCTTCCACAAAGACTCAAGCATTTGAGTGGAAAATGCTGTTTCATTTGAAATATGCTTTGACACCCGGAAGACCAAGCTTTAACCCAAAAGTATCAGTGGTATATGCCTAGAAAAGAAGAGAGAGCTCCAAGCACACCATACAGAAAGAAAGCAGCTTAAAAAAATCTTGAGTTAAAGTAAGGATCACTAACACAGGAACCTTAAAAGCCAAGAGAAGAAATAATGGATTTGAGTTTTGAACTCCCCCCTCCCCACACTGGGAGGGATCTCTCAACTTCAAACAACCCCTCATTCTACATGGCCTGTGGGCAGGACAGCTCTCTGACATTTTCTGGCTATGCCTATCTCAGCAGCAGGCTTACTTCACTGCAGTAACAAGCTGTCTTTTCTATGCTTTTATTGTAGCTCACATCACCCCCACCGTCCAAAAGCTGAGTGGCCCTGACACAGGAGAAAGAGCATGCTGACCCCATGACCAGCATTTGAGGTGGGGGAGGAAACACGGCAAATCCTTACAGCAACTCCCTCCTCCTTCCACACTCTGAGCACAAAGCTTTCTACTCTTTTGCCTACTCATCTCACATCTTTTGGTTTAGAAGAGGGGGCTGAGCAGAAGAATTTGTTTCCATTGCTTTACTTTCCTACCCAAAGCCCGATTTACACACTAAGCCAAGAAGGGAAGAGGTAGGTAGCTTAGTCCTCAATCCCAGAGCCTGAGAAGGATACACTTAGAACCAAGAGAAGGGAGACTCTGTCCCTGGCCAGAGTATACTCACGTGATTGGTGCTATCTGAAATCTGCTTCTCAATTAGCTGCACAATCTGCTTGAATGTTGGCCTTTTTAGGGGATCAGCATCCCAGCATGTCTTCATTATGTCATACCTGCAAAATGAGGGACATTTACTATCACTCTTCAATGCCTTTACCTGTCATCAGGTGTATGCCATGCATCAATTCCAAAAATAGTTCCAGGGCCTTGCAACTGGACATACTGAATGGCAAGTGAATGAAATAAAACACAGCACGTACGTAAAGCTGCCAAAACTTTCTGTATGTTTTGTGATGAGATTATGAAAATAAGCTATAAAAATGACATTTGACCAGGATGTTGTAAAAAGGAACCAAGTGACACTGACATTTCAAACTGTTCTAATAAAAACCCCCAACATCTGGGTTACTGCCTTTAAAACGGAAAATAAAAGGGGAAACATTATCTGAAGCACAAGTGCCTTGACCCTTACATGTCAGCAGGTGCATGCTCCGGGCTGAGCATTCGGAAACCCTCCTTGATCATCTTGTAGAACTTAGAATCGACAGGCATTCCAGGGTAGGGGCTGCTTCCTGAGGCACAAATGGTTTGCAAATCAGTGTTCATAATAAGCAAGCAGGATACTGACAAACCTTAAACAATATGCTCTAAGTCTAATCAAGGGGTCTCTGGCAAAGGCATTTTACCTAAAGAGAAGAGCTCCCAAAGAAAAATCCCATAGGACCAGACATCACTTTCAAATGTGTACACACAGTTGAAGATGCTTTCGGGTGCCATCCACTTCACAGGGAGCCGAGCCTGCAATGGAAGCATGACAGACTCAGCAATGTCAGTCAAGAAGCTCAAAAAAAAAAAACCTGAACAGAAAATACTCCTATAGAGGTTGCACCTGCTGAGAGGTGGGAGTGAAAACATGGCCCCCACCTCACAAAGGCCTTTTACTTGTATGACCCCAGATGACTCCAACTTCCTCTGACATAGGTGGCTCACAAATATATTATCCCCACTTTCAAAATGGGACCTTGAGTCAGCACAGCATGGTGGTTAAGAGCACAGATGTTGGAGACAAACCCATGGGTTCTAATCCTGGCTCCACCACTGGCTTTGATTAACACAGAGACTTATTAGTTACCACTGAATATGTTTTCATCTTTCTCTTAGTATTAGAAACATGGCCTCCCACAATAAGGACTACATTCCCCAGCTCCTGGGCAGCTAGGTTTAGCCAGGTGACTTGTTTTTTGTTAAGTTGTACATGTTGTATGACAGCTTTAGGAAAACCTCCCTCAAATGCAGCTGGCATGTGCCCTTTGCCCTTTTCCTTCTCATCTCTTCCTCTACCCTGCCTTCTAGGTGTGGTGGGTGGCTAGCTAGCAGCCACCTTGGGCCATGAAGATGAATGCTACACCAGGGCCAGTGAAAAACGGGAAAGGGAAGGACTTGGTTTCCAAGCACTTCAGGGAACCTCTGTACCAGCCCTGACATGCTACTTCTATACTTTTTTTCTTTTGGGTCTTTTTTTCTGTCATATGCAACCAAAACTGTCACTAACTAATACACTGGGAAAGTCACTTAACTACCTGTAATTAAGCTTCGGTATGTTCTTCTGGAAAGCAAACACAATACTCCCAATTTCGTAAGTTGTTTTGTGGGTTAAATGAGACAATGCAAGTAGAAGTGCTTAGCACAGGACTCTCACTCACTCAAAGCTGAAAAACTGCCTGGGACAAGTGCTCAGTAAGTAGGAGTGGCTGATGATGAGTGTGACTATTCCAAGGAGACGAGTGGCAGATGCAGCGCTTAAATTCAACAGCTGAACTTCACATCCCAAACTCTTTCCACTAAAAAGGAGCCAAACTTTCTGTGACTATTCCTCTTAGAGACACTCTGGATTCCTGGATCTTAATCTACCATAAAAAAGCTAAATCAATCCTTCTTTTAATCTACTTACGATTGGAAAACCAGGAAGACAGTTTTTTCTAGTCTTGAAGTTATTTTAGTCAGTAGGGAAAAAAAAAGCCTGCCAGTATCCCCAGATCTTGTGTTACAGCTCTTCTAGGGGTTCTTAACCTGAGATCTACGGGTGTATTGAATTCAGAGTCCTGTCAACTTCGGAGGGGCAAAATTACACTCTTATTTTTCCTAGGTTCTAATTGAAATTTAGCATTTCCTTAATTATGAATGAAGGCATCAGAGCTCAGCAGTCCCATAAGTACCTGTGACTCTGTCACCCAGGGCAGTCACAGATACCTTCATCTTATTATAGTGTTCACATGCATCGCCACTTTAAAGTTTTGGGGCCCACAGTTAGAACTTGTCTTCCTGTGTAACAAAAAAGCACATGTACTGATGAATCACATATTTGCTTGTTAATATTTTGATTACGGTGTTTCAATTTGGTAATCCTATGTATTTTCTAACATGCATTTGGAACGGTGTTCTGCCAGGCTTCTGAAAGAGCCAAGAACTCAAGTGGAACGGAAGAACTTTTGGAGCAACTGGCACAGCAAGGAGATCTCAACTGACTATCATGTAAATTGGGGGGTGGTAACATGTTGTGTGAATTTCCTTGCTTTAAACTTGTCCCATGAATTCTTTGTAGCCAGTGGCCTAATGAAAAGTGATCTGTGATTGGTTAGTTCAAAGGACTTGAGCCAGAGTCCACAATCTGGAAGCCCTGTGAGGCTAACCCAGGCTTTTAGTTCCAGCTAAGCTCACTAACCAGTAACAAGCTATTAAGAAGCCGCAGGATGACCACTGTCATGACTACCTAGAGTCAGAATGGTAAGTGCCACATAGTGTCTCTCAGCACTCAACACACTGATCCATTTAATCCTTACAACTTTATGTCCAAGGCTCAGAGGTGTTGAGTAATTCTTGCCAAATATCACACAGCCAATAAAGGATGGATCCAGGACCCACTACCGTCTTCCTCTTGACCTTTTGTCCATATTCAGAGGTTTGGATAAGAAACCACCTTTCGTTCTTCCTTCCAAAAGTGCACCAGGATGGACAGAACTGGGTTTTACTAACCTTCCTAATGATGAAATCTAGCCTGGGAGGAGATTTACCAGAAATGCCGGCATTGATCAGGAAGTAAACCAAGCAAATTTCCATAAAACCAAGCAAATACACCTTTCCCACAGAGATGCCATAGTGATGAAGGAGAAGCACTACATTATCAGAAGGCACACCAACAGGTACCTCCAGGAATAAATCTGGGCTGTAGAAATGGACCTGGGAAAATAGACAGAAGAATACATATCCAGGACTGTATGGTTTCCCATACAAATTGGGTACTGCTCCGGAAATCATGAGCTCTGGTTTCAGCCTCTACCAACCAGTGTCACCTCAGAATTAGTGATGTTTATTACTAGGATACATTGAGCTTTAGTTTCTGCATTTCTCAAAATGTGAAGACACTGCATTCTAATGCCAAGGTGTTGTTCTAATGATACAATAAAAACTGGCAATGAAATAAAGCACTCTGATACGAAATCACTGTTCTATAAGCCAATTATTACTTATGAACCTATGTAATAAGCTCTCTATTGATATGAGATCCAACACCATTTCATATACCTAATTCTGAACATTAGCTTAGATTTTCATGTTTTTTCACATAGCACACCAATCTCAAAATAAAATTCTCCTGCTGTGACCTTCAGGTCCACATTTGTTTCACTTGAACAAAATCGAATTCATTGCTATTCTCAGGCTTTAATGAAAATTAAAGCTATTTCTGTTTCCTTCACATGCCCCATAATTACACAATTAGAATTAGGCATTCTATTATCTGAATGTTAGTTGTAGTAATGTTCAGCATACCATGCAAATTTTGCGGACGTATACTTAATTTGACTGCTAAAATGCATGCAACTCAAAGGTAGGAGTTGCATTAGGAAAATCATAAAAAACAGTTCTTATAAAGACTTGAAACGAAAATCCTTCACCGGACTGTCAAGCAGAGAGTGGGTACTCACGTTTCCTTTGACCACATAATTAGAATCATTCTTGATGTCTCTGGCTAAACCAAAGTCACAAATCTTTGTGATTCGACCATGAGTAAGGAGGATATTTCTGGCTGCCAAGTCTCTGTGAATACACTATTAGGAGAGTAGGGGAGGAAGGAAAACCATTTAAATTTATTTAAAACTTTTAAAAGACTGAAAAATATGTTTAAGGCTAGAATGCTGCTTATGCTATACAAATTCAATATTTTGGCTTTACATTTAAACTATTTGGTACACCAAAAATAAATATCTAAATTATGTTTTTAATGTTCCAAATCTGTGTTTCACATTGTTACGACCTTAACTGCTATCATCACTTTCAAAATCAACTTGGACAAATGCTTTTTTTTCTTCTTAGGACTGGTTTCATTCATAGGAAAACATGGAAAACACATTACAAATAATCTTAAGATATTTTTTAAACTGAAAACTCCATTTGCATGCTTCCTTTTGAATGTCCTTTTACAAAGTTTCTAAAATGTCATTGTGACTTCAATTTGACATCTCCCAAGGGCAGAGGGAAGAGGCTCTTTATTTCAGCCATCTCATATCCTTTTGTAGTTTGGTAACTGTTTGGAAATATCACCAATGACAGCTATGGGTAGGATGGATAGCCTCATTCTAATCTGCTGGTCCCCAGACTGTTCCTTATTTTGATTCCAGAATTGTCCTGCCATCCCCATCTCTTTCCCAAATATTTATTATGCTCTGATTCCTTCTTCCACCACACTTCATAAGCCACACATGCAGTATTTGGGGTCTAACTTTAAGAAAACCCACGTGTATGCTTCACCAAACAACTACATGAGGTACCCCCTTCCTTTTGCTGATAAAATAATTTTTCTCTCTTTTCTAAGAGCAGCCGTTATACTCTAAAATCCCAAAGTCTTAAGTGAATTCATTGCATATAAAAAATATTCATAGAAAGCTCATTTAGACAGGCACGCACTTTAAAGCTTATAAATAAGAACAGGAATTCCAGAGACAGCAGTTGCTACATGAAGAAACTAAATTTCCTCTGCTTTTGTGTATCATACTTCAAAATGACATTCTGCATTCTAACTATGGCTCTAAAATGCTCCATTCTGAGGGAGAAAGAAAAAGACAGGCTCTTCAGAGAACCATTCCCACACGTACGTTCTTTGAAGCAAGGAACGCCATGCCCTTTGCCACCTGGTAAGAAAAGCTTAGCAAGTCCTCCAGGTCTAGGGCCAACTCGTCGTCTTCCAGGATGGCAGGAGTCACATCCCTTTCTATGTATGAGCCTGTTAGAAGGAGGAGGGTTTTCTTAGCAACTAAAACCTTAAAGGCCAGGAAAATAAAAGACAAATGACTACAGCACTATTAAAGGTGTGTGAACTTACAGGCAAATCACCTTCCCAATCACAGTTACCATTCACAAGCCCAGGCTAGGTTATAAAATCTTTAGGGCAGAAACAGGTGGGTCAATACAAAAACCTCATATTTTTGATATGCAAAATATATACTTGATATATTTTAATATGCAAAATACACCTTTGATAGGCATATATTTTCATATATGCAGTAAGATGCTCAGATACAGTAACATGCTCTGACCCCAAATCCCCACTTGCAACCCTTAACTGCCATTGACGATTGGCATTGTCATCAGACCGTGATGTCACGGAGAACCAGTCAGTACTGGGAATGGTGTTACATCTGTAGTGGTATGAGAAATTCTCTGCAGATGAAACTGTTTTTACTGTTTGGTAGGTACCCACCTATTCTCGCAGATCTCCTTTTGTCTGCCTTCATTGGTACAACATAAGAAACACCAGGTTTCATGTCCATGTACTCATTAGTACTGTCACTGCTGGGAGAGATGAAACACCCATCAAATCAGGATTGAACAAAATAAGAAATGTGGGAGAACCAACAGGGCAGGCGCTATCTCCCCATTTCCTTTGTCACGTAACAGCCTGGCTTTATTTGAAGAAAGTATTGCCAAGTTTGAATGAAGAAAGTCATGTTCAGTAAGCTGAGTTTTTAATATTCAACGTTAGGGTCCAATCCCTAGGAATTAGATGGCCTTTCTTATGCTCAATCATACATGGAAGTCAGGTTAGAAATTTCCCATCTCTTGACACCAGGGATTTAATGGGAAACAGAGAGCCAAAAACATTATCCCACATTACTTCAAACTCTCTTAATTAGCCCCTAGAGAAAAGATGAAAGAGACAAGAAAGTCACAAAGAAGAAGAACTACTGAGATGTGTTACGGGGGGGAAGGCAGAGACTGTTAACATATATCGACTGATGGAAGGTTTAAAAAAACCAAGTCTGGTTCAGATAAACACCAATAATTTGGATGATTTTCTGAACCATCTGGACCTCTTGAATCTGCAACATTTGGCTGGAAAGTCTTCAAGATTTCTAGTACTTCCTGCTTCTGATTAGCATAGAAACACCATGACAACATTCTCCTTCAGAGTGTGCTGGTGGTTCCAATCCCATATGGGATCCCAAAGCACAAAGAACACCACACAGGCTTGAACAATTTAGGCTATTATTTCAGAAAGTTAAAAAATATATATGTGGGGGTGAAGGCTTTAGAAATAAGGCAAAGTAGCCTATTTATTCATACAAAGAGCATGTACTCTGGAGAAACGAACAGAAGGTGGCTTGTACTCTATTTTACTACCACTTGGTACTACTCAAGTTTACAGGATTAAAAAGCAAAAAGCTTCACCTGGGGTTTAAGACTTGAGCCAGAGGTACAGAAAAATGGCTTTAAGAGGTAAACTGCCCATCAGTAATATTTACTGAGGTCTCCTTGTGGGCCTGGAGTTGAGTTTAGGAGACAAAGTCTTGCCATCTCAAAATGTAGGGGATAGAGTGAATAAAAATGAGAGGAGAAACCCAGCACACTACTGCAGAAATGTAAAGTATTAAGAGTCTGGGCATGATAAGTATGATTTCTGTTGGGCTGGGTAATCTAGGAACTCTTCCTTAAGTGATGGATCTTAACATTCGCAAAGAACAGGCAAGGCATAGCAGAGAATTCTATTCTGGTTTAAACCACACCAATTCTCCTTAAAGGAACTTCAAGCTCTTTACACATCATTCAAATTCAGAAAAATATCAATGATGAAAGAGATGAAAATAAGATAAAGAAGTTCTTAAAATGTGCTAGAGTAGTTGTGCATTTTCACAGCATGATGAGCTTTTTCTTAAAAAGGGCAAGGTATATAGAAATAATTCAGAGTACATGGTGAGAAACCTACGTGCAGATATGTTCAGAGCTCTGTACCATCCTGTTAAAGGTTTTAAATGAATTTACTGTGACAACCTGACAAGCTTTAGCCTTTTCCCTATAAACAGTTTCTTACTATAAAGATACATATTGTACCTAACTCCACAGTATAAATGGAATGACACATGCAAGAACAGAATCATGGTAAGAGAAATGGGTATAGAATTCATTTAATTGAATAGATCTAGAAAAAGAGCCTAGAAGAAAAAACAAAGATGCACTTAAAAAAATCAACCAACATCCACGTTTAACACTATCTGAACCTTTAAAACCCCTATTTGAACTCTTTAAACTGTTGATCATATTTAAATGATTTAATAATTCTGATTTTGCACCTCAAAGTATCTCGGTTCATTTAAAAAAAAAAATCAGCCTTGATTGCAAACACTTATGACCCCATAGCTGCCTGTCAACAGCTGACTGTTTATGTAAATCAGTCTTACCCAGAAGACTCCTTTGAATGCAGAAGGTTCTTATAAAGTGCTGCTTCTGCGTGATCTTCCTGCTTTGAGCAAATAAAGGAATCACGTTTTCTTCTCAAAAAATTCAAAAGATCACCATAGCAACAATATTCCGTAATGACCAGGGTGGGCCCTACAAGCATATTAAGAAAAGGTTAGAAAGAGAAGAGATATATAGACAATCCTGCCTTCCATAAAAATACCCAAGGGTGATCATGGCCATTAACCTACAGGTTCAATGATAAGCCTACTTAGCACCAGTACAATCCTATCTATTAACATTGCTTTGTAAAGAGCAGCAGTAAAACTAAACAAACCAGCCCGCTTTTACCTGAATTTCTAAGAGATGTTAGTGTTTGAGGCCAGGCATGACTGTTGGTTTTATAAACAGCAGCTACTGCTTTCAACATTATACTATTATCAAATTTTGTACATGAATCCTTTGATTTACTTCTGTTTACAGCGGAGCTTCATGCTCTCTCGGTAACATTATTATGGAAATGATGAAGAGCACAAACTGTGGCATAATAGGAAAACCAACCACCGGAACAGCCAGCTGAGACAAGAACAGAAAGTGGGTGAAAACCTGAAATGATGGGCTTCACCTGGTTCTGCACATGCTCGTCACTGGATTTTTAGTGTTGTGAATGCCTAAAACTGCAGCTCTGAAGTTGAGAGGCAACTAATTAACTTAGGCAGAAATTTTTGTGAACAATTCATGATGTGGTAAAGCAACACTGACGGGGGTTGTTTTAAGAAATTATAAAAAGCTATCAACTTGACTGCATATCTCCAGGTCTTGAAGACCACTTTATATTTATATTTATATTTATATTTATATTTATATTTATATTTATATTATTTATATTTATATTCTGTCTTTGTTCCTTTAGACAGAAATGCTTTCTGGAAATATCACAGAAATCCTTGATGGGAGGCCTGACTAATGCCTCCCAGAATTTGAAATTTAGTTTTTACAAAAGTGAACCGTTTGCTTCATTTGGTGTATATTTGAGAGCTGGTGAGCTTAAAGGACTACTTTTAATTATAGTATTATGCATATGAATGTTAACCTTTACTGGCTAGAATGAGTCAGCAAAATATAAAGCTTGAAAGATAAAACAGAAGCTTTCTGGATGAGATGAGACATTCCTGAGATATTCAAGAGGTCAATGTCCATGCATATAACTAGGGTATGTCCTGTGCTGTCCAACCCCATGATGATAAAACTAAAATATACATTCTTAAGGACATTTTCAGAGGGATATATCTAGCAAGTGGTAACAACCTGAATAAAATTCTTGCAAGGAGTTTACAATCAAGCATTGTCAAAATCATGTTAAAATTTTTTATATTTGACAGATATTAAAAGGTGATTTGGTCATGGCTTTACCTCCAATGGTGCATGCTCCAAGAAGATTCACAATATTCATATGATTACCGAGGTAACTCAAGACTTTCAATTCAGACATTAGGGCTTCTCGTTCTGTTAAATGGGCACTTGCTAAAATTAGAAACATCTTATTTTAGCAAAAAACAAATTTGGTCAAAAACGAATTTGACAAACCAATGCTGAGTGCACTCAATAGAAACTTACGTTTGAGCATCTTTACAGCAACGGTCATGGCTGCGTCCGACTTAATCAAGCCATATGCAGTGGCCTCAACAACTTTCCCGAAGGCACCTGCTCCCAAGGTTTTCCCTACAGAAAGGAAGACATCAAAGTAAGTGGTAGTGGTTGGGGAAGAAACCAAAGGACCATTCGCCTAATTTCATGATCAGCAAAGGAGTTTAGGATGAATTTGCCTAGATATGTTTCCTTATAATATGCTCTATTGCCAAGTCTATCAAGGGTGGTGAAATTTCACAAAACACACTTAATGTTTCAGGTGGAATAAAACAAAGGAAGCTATAGGGGTTGCCTGAAATCATTGTTATATGTAGAAAAAAGGGTTATATGGAAAGCCCCTGTTTCATACTGACCAAAACTCAGCCTGTTTCTGGGAAACTCCCATTTGTGATCATAAGGAAGTTGTGTTGGGTCTATGTAAACATAATTGTTTCCATTGATCTCCTCAACAACCTTCCACTGTACTTCATACATGGGTTTCTGGTAGGGGGGAAAAGGGAAAGATATATCATCTTTTAATGATTAATGTTTCAGTCACTATAGTGCTCAGGGCAGAGAACAAATAAATGATCACCTGTAAATACTTGTAGGTGAGGATCATCACAATGACGCACATCAAGCCGGCTGCGATCACAAAACCCATCAGCAAAGGCGTGAACAGGGTGTGGGAATGGATTTGTTCTAAAATGAAGGAGGAACATGGAATCACAATCTATTAGCAGGGTGGGATCTTCACCACAACTGCCTAACCTCAAACTCACCTATCTCCCACTTTAAGTCATGGCAAGATTCAAAGCATGTGCATCTTAGCTCCTTTCCTTGATTAGTATCTTACCCTTGTTATTCAAAGGAATCTTTTAAAGCAACAGCTTTTAAACCAGACTACTATGGAAGAGAAGCTGAGATTTCTATAGCACAAAAAAAATTTTATGTTGTTTGTCAATGAAAAGCAACACCTAAAAGAACTTCGTATGTGAACCAAATTCCTGCCTTGGACAGTCTTTAAGGAGTTTCCTTTATGGATGGTTTATATTTTCTTCTTTATGCATTCCTGTATTTTCCAAATTTTCTACAATGAGCATGAATTTCTTTCACAACTAAGCAAACATTTGTAAAGTGTTCTTTTCATTATCCTGTCTGAAAAAAACTATGAGAAAGAACAATGTAAATTTATTCCCCTCATTACTCAAAATCTGAAAATATACCACTTTTTGGCACTCACCTTTGACAACTCAAGAAAACAAGAAACTGAGCCCTAAGAATGTAGGTGCCCAGTTTGTCTTATATCTACATACCAATTCATCAATTCATCCAAAAGGATCATTTTCCTTATGTTAGGAGAGCTAGTCATTCAAGAATAAAAATTTTAAGATATTAAAACAGCTCACTAACATGACTTCATAAAAAGCACTGTTAACTTTCTGATATAGTGTCTGGCAATTTATCAAAATAATTCATTTTAAATAACTGAAATTTTAATTGAACTTAAATTGTTTAATGGCCCTAATTCTGTTTCCATTTGAATATAAGGTAAATATATTCCATTTTTCTCTACCCATTTATAATGAAAACAATGGAAATATACAGTTCAACATACACACACACATCTGTACACACACACACGAAAAGTATATATTATATGGTTAAAATTACTGCATAATTTTGTTAATCAGCTAGTACCGAATGAAACTTAGTGAACTTGATGACAATATGGTGCAATGTAGGAATTACCAGAAATGACAGGGCCAGTGATGGAATGGACTTAAAATCATGAATGATGTGGTAGGACAGAGCCTAAACATCCCCTTAAATTGGATTAAAAAGAAATATACCTTTGCTGTTACCTTTAAATGCAAAGTTAAAAAAGGCAGAGCTCTTGCCCACATCATTGTAAGCCCTACACTCGACCGTGCCATTGTGCTTGAAGGCGCTATAATCAATGGAGCTTTGAACCACTAGTTTTCCAAACGGTGATACAGAAGAGTTTCGTATCTGCACATCCACTGGCCCAACGGGGACAGAACATCTAGGAAAAGAAAAGAACAACCCAGGCTTACTCCAGGAAAACCAGTAATGCACACCTGTGGCACGCTTCATGGTCAGACATCTCCTTTTACAACCCAGAGTGTCTGATGGCAAAGGAGCATGTCTGGCACAGTAAGCAAGCAAAGCTCTGTGGGAGACAAGAGGGCAGTGAGGTTCTGAGGTGCAGTGTGGACTCAAAGAGCTATTCGGTGGATTTCTGACAAGGTACTTACACGCCAAGACTCAGTTCCTACAGCTTAAAATTGGGGTGGTAATAATAGCCACCGGGAGGATTATTGAAGGATTAGAAATGCATGAAGTCAGAGGGCTGGCACACATCCTGGGACACAGCAGACCTTTATGAAGTAATTGTGAGGAAGTATGAAGGGCTGAAAAGGAAGAGCGTAGAGGAGAAAGCCATGGAGTCTACAAGGATGAAGACAGGGTAGTCCCCAAAGCCCCAGAAGGGAAGACCCAGGGGCTCTGGTGCAGGGTTGTGCTCCAGGTGGCCAAGACCATCAGGAGTCAGACCCATGCCCCTATTTTAAACTACCCCACCTCCCCATATGCCCAGCAGGTTTTCTATTCCCTTTCCGTGCCTTATTTTTCTCCTTAGCACTTACTACCTGCAAGATGCTAGTTGTTTATTTCACCTTTGCCCATCTTTATTCATTAAACTATAAACTTACAAAGCTGGGACTCAGGCATGCTTTGTTCACAAGACCGACGTCCAGCATACTGCTGGCACTCCATAAATATTTGTTCAATAAATGACTAGCGGGGTTGCTTCCACTAGGGACATACTTTACAGGGGCCTTTAATCCTTCCTACTATTCCCCAAATAAAACATTCTATATTAAAACTCAGCTGAGAACAACAATCCCATGTAACCTGCTCCAGCTTGTGATAAAAAGGTCTATTCTGTGAAAAATAAAATTTCTATCAGCATCCTGACTATTCAGTTATGATGTTGCACTAGGCTTTTAAAGTCTGAGCACAGAATAGAAGTTGATGCATAAAAAGAGCAGTGTCGACCCCGTTCTCATCCTAGGTAATGTGAAAGGACAATTTTAGGCTTAAGAGTGGATGCTGAGGGTGGGAAGCTCCATGCCAGGTGTGCCCTGCTCAGGGGCCGGGCGCCTAATCACAGAGAAAACCTTTTAAATACATGTAGCTCACAAACGCCCCATGTATGCTGTAATTGTACGATCATTACTTTGTAGTAATTTGGCAATTAACTTTGGAGGTAATTTTTTTCATAACTACAGCCACATTTCCCACACACATTACCTCCTGTGTATAGAATGGAAATCTAATTACTCTGTCCTGGAAAACTGCTTTATCTACCTTCAGGCTAGAAGTTGCAAGATAGATCCAGAAGATAACCACCAAAATAGAGAAGTCATCCAGTATCATTTTTCAGCAAACAAAATTAATGTCTACCAAGAAAAATAGAGCAATTATGCCCTCTAAAAAGCCACATGGATAGAAAAAAGTAATAATCAAAACAAAAGTTTAAGAAAAAAAAAAAACTAAAAACATGTTTCAAATTCAACTGAATTTAGTCCTTCCCTTATGCATGTTAAGTAGGACCCAAATCATCATCTCACCTCTGCTCGGTTGCTGGACAAAAATACCAATCTATTGTGGGCTCTGGGAATCCGGCGGCCACACACTGGAACACGCCATTCACAAACTTGTCGTGAGTCAGGATTTCTGGTTTTGCTGCAGGAAAAGGGAAGGGCCGTATGTCAAACTGCTGGAAAACCTCACCAGGACTCACTCCACTTTCTGAATCCTTGGAACTTTCTTGAGGCTAAAGAGGACCCTGAGGGAACATGTTGTGTTCAAAGGGGAGAATCTGAACTAGTGAGTAGAAGGTACAAGGGGGGCCAATGTGAGAGTCAGATCAGGAAAGACTTTCCCTGACAGGGGTGCCCAGGCCCAGCGTGGACTGTCTACCCTGAGATGCAGGGTCCCCCAGGACCCCCTGCTCCAGGGATGGGTAAAGCAGAGGTCACAGGACCACCTGGCAGGGTTTGTTTCCAGTGAGGGGGAGTCTGAAAAAAGGCTTCTAATCAAGACTTTGTATTTTAAGATTCCAAAGTATTTTAAAGGTGGAAATCCTGTTTAAAGACCTTTTGCCATCAGGCTTTCAAATGAGTGAACCTACCATAGGAATGTCGAGTTATTGTGGGGTCTGGAATGGATGAAATTAAGAGGAATTACAGGAAAAGGAAGCCCCCCCACCTTCTCTCTTTCTCAGGAATTTCCTCTTTTGGGAAGTGTGGAAGGGATGGTGCAGATAAAAGTGCTGAATCACCCTATTTACAGAGAACCCAAAACATAATAGTAAAATACAACATAGGCTTTTAGCTCCACATTTTTATTTCAAATGCAAAATACGGCAGAAAATTAAACAAGGAAGCCCAAGAGTTTTATTCATACATGTTATCTAAACCCAAGCACAATCACGGAAAAAATAAATTTGTATCAGCAGGAATGCTCTAATTTAACATTTTGGTGTAACTACAATAATCAACTGATACTCAATCAAGGGTGCCCTCAAGCCTGGCAAGTTCTTGAAGTTATTTCTGAAGTGAAAGAAAGATGAACTAATGTTGAGTTGTTCCATTGGTAATACCCTTGAGGGATTCTAACACTTTGAGAATGAGTAAGCTAAACTCTAAGTATCTGCTAGCAGGGACAGTGAGGCACTCACCCTGTAACCTCAGTACAGCATCAAGTGCACAAGCCTGTGTAGAGGACCACGGGGGCTGCGTGGAGGGAGACAGACCTGCACCCCGGCTCCGACACACACCACTTCTCTGCCCTATCAGGTCTCCTTGTGTGAAATGCGAATAACAACAGTACCCATGTCACAAGGATGCTCTGACAATTAAATGAGATGGAGCACACAAAAAACCAAAATGATTCACAGAAATGAAAGATATGAGTAATTTTTTAATTAGTGATGTAATTATGATTCAGTTATTCTTTTCTATTCAGAGTACCCACCCTCCTTGGTTAATTAATCAAGTTTGCGACCAATGAAGTCTAAATATTCTCCTCAATGATCTAAAAATTGTGTCTAAGACAATGTGATAATGTGTATGTGTTTCGAACCAGTGCATTGGAATTTGACATCAATTATGTTGCCCCTGATAGAAAAAATATATGTGGTGAGGTGGTCAGATCAGACACTTATGAAGCTTATTTCCTCAAAGAAAAGTAACTGTGATAATGACATCTTTGTAGAACAACCTCTCAGCACCTCACCTCCTTGCAGGCAAAATGGCTTGGCAGGGATCAGAGTGTCCACATGCATGTCACACCCACCTGTCACTCAACCTGGCCCTGCTGATGGGCAGGCCATTTGGCTCATATACACAAAAGAGCAACACTCCAAAGCAATCTCAAGGTAGGAGCATCCTTGAGAGTTTGGATCCGATGCCAGCTTTCACAAATAGAGCAAGAAGACAAGCCACCGTCTTGCGAAAGCCTCCATCTGGCAAGTTTCATTTAATTATCACGGGCAACTGTGTGATCGGCTGAAAAGTAGGACATAACACAAAAAACAGTGGAACTTTAGGAGAATGCTATTGGTGGGAGACTGCAGCCGCCATAAGCAGGTCTTACTGGATCTAATTCAAATGTCATCTCCTTTCCCAAGCCATCCTCAACTCTCCAAAGCCAAGTTGGTGGTTCTGTCCTCCCTAGTCCTGCAGCACTTGGGAGCACCTGACACTCAATACAGCGTCTCGGTCTGCCTCCTCCAAAAGACTGTATATGTTGTCTGCGGCAGGAACCACATCTACTGACTGGACCCTCGACTCCTCGCAGGGTCTACCTATGGCAGACACACAGTAAGAGCTGTTAAATGATTAAGCCCCCTGCCTGAAGGAACAAGCCCATCATATTTCAAAGGAATTAAGAGTCACAAGCTGGGACCTGGAAGAATAGCCTAATGGTGACTTGCCTGTGAAGAGGCAGTGTGTCTGCTGTTTTTACAATAGTGGGCCATACATATTCGTACGAATATCTGGTCATATAAGTTTCTTGTTTCTTAAACTGAGATTAATGATAAAAGGGAAAGGTCTACACGGAACTGGCAAAGATAACTGGATAGGGCTTAAATGGATATCAAGTTCCTAAGACAGACTTCCTCACACCAACATTCCTTTGTCAGCCATCCTTCCTAACATCACATGATGGAGTTTTAGTAGAATGAAATATCAATTCAACAGGAAAAAAAACTAAAAGGATACCTGAAGATATTAACAAAGGTTATCTCTGGGTGGCAGAGTTATGGTTAGTTTCTATTTTATTCTTTTGACTAATTTTCTAATTTTTTATAATGAAACGTGTAGCTAATAATGAACTATAAAACACTTTTTAATTTAAAAAATTGGAGCAGCTCAAAATTACATAATCAATCACATTTAGCTCTGGTTACAAGTGCTCTAAGAGCCAAGCCTTCCAGCGGGACACCTGGTAGCAGCTATACAAGGGCCAGGGCTGGCAAGGGGTGTGACCTGGCTGGCCTGCTTGCTCCCTGTGTGCTGGCTCCTCAGGCAGACTTTGAAGCTAACGTCCCAGGTGGGTCCTAACCCGAGGCAGGCAGAGCGGCTTTCGTCTTGTTGGTCCTTAGGCTGGCCAACTATGCTTGGAGGGCCCCCACCCTTCAAGGTGCACTTGAGGTACTAAAAGGTTAGAATGCAGATTCCTGGACCCCACCCCCCAGAGATTTCATGAATTGGGATCTGACCCAGCAATGTGTATTTTTAAAGTACCCCGAAGGGACCTTGATCAGTACTGGGACTAGGGTGAGGCAGGAAAAGCACCTAGTGTGCAAAATAAAAGCACTCACCCTCAGGGTCTTGCAAATAAAAGGTTGCAGGAGAAATGGGCACTTCCTTAAATATGCCCCTCTGGGCACCTCTCTCACCTCACCCTAACCCCAGCCCATCTCCAATGTCCATGATGGGAGACCTCCTTCTGAACAGGCTAAATTATGCAAGTACATTTTGGGCTGTACTCGGCAAGTTGTACTGTGAAAATGTTTAATGCATAAAGAGTGAGCAAGGTATACATCTGATTCCTAAAAATGAAAATCTGGGCTCATCTGCATTTTGTAAGCGCCTCAATGCACTGTAAGGCATTAAATATGCATTTCGCTTTTAAAGATACATAACTTTTGCAATTCACCAGGTTAAATCTGAGCTGTGGTTTCTTAGATATTCTGCAATCAGCAATATACCAAATGACACATTCCCTAATTCCTCCCAAGTTGGAGGTTTAGATATGCCTAAGAAGTGTATAAGTCATGTGTTTCCTGTAGAGATTTTAAAAAATAGCCTTTTCTCCTTTGAAAGCATTGTGGATTTGAGTCATTCAGTGTCTCCAACAGCATGATGAGCTGGTAGGCAGATTTCAAAGTGCTTATACCTCTACTGAGAATATATTGCTTGCGCATTTAAAAATCCTAGTCATTTGCTGATTTATCCCACAGATACGTGATCTTGAAAAATATTCCTTTTCACCATCATGTCCATACAGAATATAGGAACAAAAGGAATTGTTAAGAACACAGCATAGATAACAAAGGCTTGGGGGCGGGGGTGGAGTGCCAGGAGGAAATACACAAGTAACTGGTGGGGAGGCATTTTTGAATACAGCTCTTCTCTCCCCGCCTCCTACTATAAACACACATTTGCCCACACTACAATCAGCAAAGAACACAACTTAAGTCTCCAACTAATAAAAGACTAAAGAGAGATAGTAAGCATGTGTGCTGTTTTTCTGACTGTAGGTTTGCTGGTGTTAAGTGGTAACGCAGCCATGTCCTGCAGCAATTTGTCATTATCCTGGTTTGGGTCTGGGTCCAATCTACACTCCTGCCTTAATACTGTTAAAGGAACTTAAATCAGCTAAAGTAAGAATGTTTTTAAAAATTCAGGTTAGCTGTTACTCACAAAAGGAATATTTACTTTAAAAAAATCCCCAGAATAGATATTTTGAAATATATTTTCTTCTATACAGTTTTAAAGATTGCCAGAAATTGGTGTATGGGCACTTTAATAGAGCTTTGCTTAAACAAATGAAATAAAATTTTAACTATAGTCTCTTGTACCTAGCTATCTTTAACAGTGTCTATCATTAAAAAAAAAAATCTTTTTCCTAATCAAGTGATGTTCTTAACTAGAGGCATACACAAACTTTTAATGCAAAGGGTGAGCTGGTAAATATTTGAGGCTTTGTGGGCCACTGAGTCTTTGTTGTAAATACTCACTTCTGGCATTGTACCACCAGTGTAACCGTAGACATATAAACAAATGTGCACATCTATGTCCCAATAAAACTTTACTTACGGATGCTGAAATTTGAATTTCATTTTCATGTCTCAGAAAAATCTTTGGATTTTTTTTTTTTAATCATTCAAAGAAAAAAATTCTTAGCTAATGGGGTCATTCAAAAGCAAGCTGCAGGCTGAATCTGGTCCAAGAGGTACCATTTGCCAATCCCTACTCTAAACAGCTATCAAAAAAGATCTCCCAATCCTGAGATTAAAAAAAAAAAAGATGAAACTACTTGGAGAAAGCCTTCCTCAGCCAGAATCACTGTGCTCAGTTCACAGGCGCACCATTGCTGCGTGTCCCAGACACAGGCGGGGGTGCAAGCACACATCCCAGCGCACCTCCCCGTGCTGCCCAGGAGTACAGGCACGTGATGAAAGCTATTTTTCTATTCTGTAAAAGTAGTGAATTCACTTTGCCACTTAATTCAGGAATGGAGGAGAAAGGTTATTGACATAATGCCCATGGAAAAATTATATACCTATTCTTGGGTTAATGTAAATTTCCACTAAATTATAGGTGACTCTGTATACATTTATAAATGAAGGGGGCTAATTGGATGTAAAAACATATATGGCTCAACTGGAGAGGAAATTTCCATAGAGTAGATGTTCCACTAATATGAAAGGGACTACTTATGTAAAATATGTTCCACATTTGGGGGTCAATCCTAGCACAAATTTACATGGTTACATAATCTAAACCTGTTTCTCCTGCTTTTCCATCATAAACATGAGAAAATGGGCAGCCCACACCAACAAAGGGCCTAATAATCTAGACAGGTTCCCCTGTTCCCTAGCAGGCTAAGTAGTGGGTTCCCAACTTAGCAACACACCCTAGCAGACCAACTTTCCTATGAGACATGAAGGAAAAATGATACCGACAACTTCCTAAATTTGTTCAGAACATATGAGAATCAAGTTCTATTTTAGGAGTAGGTTGCCATGATATCCCTTTTTTCTTCCAATTTAAATGTCTATAACAATTCTCGCATCCACGGAGATGCTCTTCGTAAGGAGAAGGCGATATTAAAGTGTCACATCAAAAATAACACTCATAACTCCCAAGCAATTTAAAAACAAAAACTCATTACAAGTTCAGGAAGAGAAAATAAAAACAGTTCAGACACTGTCAGGTATCACACAGGACCACACATTACCTATAATAAAAGTAATGTAAAAAGACGGACAACTCTTCTTACACAGATTAGGTATCATCTGAGATGATCTGAGAATTATTCCTTAATGTCAAACTGTCCCAAAAGACCGTGTATCTTCCATGACATATGTCTGAGACATGGGAGCATGAAAGATAATGGCAGATGATAACCTTACTGACCCCACGCACTTAGGCAAGGTCGTGCATTTGAGATTAAACAAGATAATTATGAACTTCATGTGATTGTTCAATGGGTTTCTTTAAAAACTCAGTCATGCCATTTCATCAGAGTCCCACCTCGCACTCAACAATGTCTCAAAATTGCATCAGACACGGGTTAAAGAAGTTAGCAACTAACCATGCAATAAGATATAAAAATGAGTTTGTAGAAGAGCATTTTATAACATGGAAAAATTGAAAATGCACTCATTGTTCAGCATCAACACACAAGACTATGAAGCAATCTATAAAATGTAAGTAAATATTAAAAGGTACAATTAAAATGACTCTTATTTTTGCTTACTTATATTTTCCAGTTTTTCTAGCCTTCACATAACACTTTTATAATAAAAAACTGTTTCAATTTAAAAAACACATTACACAAATGTTTGCAAAAACCAGGCTACATTCTGGTTACTGTGACAGCATAGCAAAGTCTCCAAAGCAAGTGAATAAGTTAGAAAGGAGCTCTATTCAGCACTGGCATTATTTAACATCTAAAAATACTCATAATTTAAGATAGGTGTAGGTCTAATAGAATCTACCTAATAGGTGAACACAAAACACTAAACAGCAAAGCCTCTCAAGCAAAATTCAGTAGGTAGGTGTGTTACATACAGAAAGTCTTAAGAATTTTCTGGCCTCTAACAGAAGTGTAGTTTGGACATTCAAATGTTTGGGAGGTCCTGTCACCTTTAAAAAACAGACAGAAAGGCTGACAGGTTGAGAGGTAGGAAAACATTTCCACCTTCCAAAAAGGCAAGGTTCTAGTATCTTCACTCTCATTTTATGAGACTCTCAAAAGGCCTAGACCCAAAGCCCCAAAACTGAGTGGTTCGTGAACGCAAGCCCACCGTTCTTATTTTTCCCTGGGTAAAGGTACCTTAGACCTCAGGCCAGGTGGGTGATCCAGAGGGCTGGCTGACAGGCGGTCCAAAGCCACCTATTAACATGGCAGGCAAGACCTGTCTGCCCTCACTGGCCATGTACTTTATTTGCCGGGTTTTACACTTATAGTGGCTTTTCCCTCAGAGAAGGAGAGTTTAACGATCCACAACTGGATTTAACTGTGACCAAAATTACATAAAAGGCAGCCCAGATTTTGCAAATGTAGCCAAAGGGAAACTTTCTCATTAAGAGGCCTCATTCTGGGTGATTTATTGCTTTTGACTCATTTGGCTATACTGTATTATCTATAAATAACTGCTCACACCAGACAGGATGTGAGTATATGATACAGTGATTTAGAAATAATACATTATTTAGCACTTCCTTAAATTGTTTCAGCCCACTTATGGTTATAACTCTGCCATAAGTGGAGTGAAACCGGTGACTTTTGCCAAAAGTTAACTTGGTGCAGTTTAGCAGTCACCTGGATAGCCAGCCTAGCTTAACACTACCTGGGTTCCAGGTAAGTCCAGCAATGAAAGGTGAGCCTTATAGTTTTCTAGACCTTACCTGTCCTGTGCCTTCTTGTCATCACCCACGTATCACAGGACTCTGACTTCACTGGCTAGGTTTGTCATAGAGGACAGACTTTCAAGGTTGGAGAGATTCTATTTATGGTCCCTAGATATTTCCCTCAAATATTAGATTCATAATACTGATCTGGAAATGCTATCAGATAATGTTTTGAAGAGTCCTTTTAAGGTTAGTTACTGGCAAGTCAAAACCATACATAATGAGATGTCACCAGCACCTGTTAAGATGGCTTTTACCAGAAAGACAAAGGAGATAGCAAATGTTGGCAAGGGTGTGGAGAGAAGGAAAGCCTTGTGCCCTGTTGCTGGGAATGTAAATTGGTGCAGTAACTACAGAAAAAAAAGTATGGAGGCTCCTCAAGAAGTTAAAAATAGAACTACCTTATAATCCAGCAATCCTACTTCTGGATGCATAGCCCAAGGAACAAAACCATTACCTTTAAGAGGTATCTGTACTCCCACGTTCACTGCAGTATTATTCACAGTGACTATGGTATGGAAATAACCTCAATTTCCTTTGATAGATGAATAGATAAAGAAAATGAGGTATGTATGTGTGTGTGTCATACATACATATGTGTATATATATATATATATGTCATACATATATATGTACATGTTTATGATATATACATATACACACAATGGAATATTATTCAGCCTTAAAAAATAAGGGAATTCTGCCATTTGCAACATGGCTAAAGCTAGAGGGCATTATGCTAAATGAAATAAGCCAAACAAAGACAAATACTGCATGTATCACTTATATGTGGAATCTTAAAAAAAAAAGTCAAATTCATAGAAAGTGTAGAAAAATGGTTGCCAAGGACAACCATCCCCAAGGGATGGGGGAAATAGGGAGAGGCTGATAAAAGGGTACAAACTTTCAGTATAAGATGAACAAGGTCTAAGGATCTAATGTATAACACAGTGACTATAGTATAATAAATTTACTAAGAAAGTAGAACTTAAATCTTCTCACCCTCCTCCAAAAAAGAAAACCCCAAAACAAAAAGGGTACATATGTGAGGCCATGGATATATTAATTGACTCAGTGGGGGAATCCTTTTAAAATGTATGTGTATATTAAAATCAGCACATATATACTCTAAATATCTTACAATTTTGTCAATTATATCTCAATAAAGCTGAAAAAAAGTTACTGGATCTTCTTTAAATTCATTCCAGAGGTCTGAAAAATGACTGTTTTATTCAACTTCTGTCCATAATTACATAAATTATTTCAGGATTCCCATGGGATATTTGAAATTATAAGCCAAAATAAACTTACAAAATATTTACATGACTAACATTTAAGTCCATTATTAAGTCTGAAATTTTTTAAAGAAACATTGGGTGGAGGGGGAGAAGAGCCAAATGGATAAACTGAGGTTAAAATGTATGTTTGATCTTTTATTAGTCCTGGATTTGGTAAACACTTCACTGTGTGACATTTACTGTAACCAGAGAGACTGTAGGTTTCCAACTAAGTATCATACACTGCCTACAGAATCTTGGTGATGTCACATTTTCTAGTATCTCCAGGAATTTTGGAAAGAGTAGTGCCTATTAAAAAAGCACTTTGGGGTAGTTACATAGTTTTCAAACTCTATTTCCTCACAGTTTTGATGTGCAAGGGAAGGTAAGTGGCCATTTTCACCAAAGATAACAAACTTCTTTTTAGTACTAAGACTCTGGTTTTCATTCATCTTCAATAAGCACCTGAGCAGTAATTACACTATCAGTGCAAAGAATCACTGATTTTTTTTTAATAGCAAATCAAAACCACATTTTTTCTTTCTGCTTTTATTTTTAAACTCCCATTAGTTTTAGTTTCCATTGGGATTTCTGCTCAAACATGGCAAATATGTTACAGCTGTTGGCCATTATAAACCATTTAATGTCACTGAGCCAACTGAACAGACCACCTAAATCATGGTTGAGTTAAAAAAGTTTAAAAAAATAGTATTAAAACATTTTCAAGTTTAATATGTTAACATATTTCTCTCTTAACACAAAATGACGGAACATGATTTTTTTTAAAACCTCCACTTAAGCAATTAAAACACACACTAACACACACACACACACACTTAATATCCTCAAATCTACATGTGGAATTTTTCAAAACAAATTGATTTTGCAACCATCAAACATTTATTCAAAACGATGGATTTTCATGCGCATTTCTCACAGCTGAATCTATTAAGCAATTATGCATCAATGTCACTAAGTAAAAGTAGCCTGAACTTCTGCACTAATATTATGCAGTTATTATTCTGATTTCTATTAATTCTAATTTTTGCAGAGCACAATTCCTTTCATCCTTGGGGCTAAGCTTATTTACAGAATAAATCATACAGTAGATCTACAGGTGTATTTGGCTCAGCAAAAATTTTGTTAAAATGGACACAACAGCTCTAATTTCAAATTTTAAAACTATTTTTAGCTTTTGGTTTTAAAATTTAACATAAAACCTTGCCCCATAATAGGTTAAGTAGAGTTTTTTTTCAATCCAAAAAAAAAGCCAATGAAGAAATCAGCTAACTGCATCTGTGACAAACACTGAGACACTTCACAAGAGGCAGGTGTTTTCAGCTTCACACAAAAATGCTACCTGTCAAAGCATCTGAAGATCAAGAAACCCAGTATGTTAGGTAAGTGAAAGAAATGCCTAGAGTCAGTTC
Source organism: Smutsia gigantea (assembly GCA_032199065.1). NCBI lineage: Eukaryota > Metazoa > Chordata > Mammalia > Pholidota > Manidae > Smutsia > Smutsia gigantea. Next base: position 5,733 of record JAVSCE010001583.1, on the reverse strand, counting down.
AGAGTTTGTAACAAACTGACATCAATGAAAAGACTTCCTGAAGAGATTAATCAACGAAGACAGAGACTACAACTCCCTGGCTGTCCACTGCCACCAAGCAGGAGCTCAGTAAATGCTTGTGGGTATCCAACCCCCAGGGCCCAGAATACAGAAAAGACCTCCTGCACCAACTGGGAGTCAAGGTCACTTGGGAAGATTAATGCCATTTCCTGTCTAGTGTAAAACAGGCACCAGTTCACCAACAGAGGTGATTAAGCTCATCTGTTGGATTGCAAATTAGTCTGATAAGTGAAAAGGTAGTAATTTTGTCTCCCAAAGAAAAGTAAGAGTGACTTCAGAGATGTCTTCCGAAGTTCAGTGACTCACACCAACTGGCAGACCACACTGGTAAATGGAAGCATTGAAAGGGGAAGAGACGGATCTTCATGCCTCCTTGGCCTTGGAGCCAGGGAAAGAGATACACAAATAGCACTAATTTTATAACATTCCAACTACTGAGCTTCTCAAAATGAGGTCTGTGGGACAGGCAATGTGCATGATCTGCTGTTACTGGTCCACAGGACTGAAGTACAGAAACTGAGAATAAGCATTTAGAAGGACCAGTTTGACAGAGTAGTATTTCTATCTATTGAATCTAATAGTAAAAAAAAATTCCAAGCTTGGATTTTATGTATTTCTGTTCTTTTTCATTTCACTTTCCTAGTAAATGGTTCTTACTGCATTTTGTAAGAAGTATTGATTCAGAATGAATTGGAAATTAAAAAAAAAGGTCTCTTACCATAGGCAGTCTGAGAAGCATTGCACTTGAGAACCCAAAATATAGTTTTGTACAGACAGTATGCATATTATGCTTGCAAGTGTATTGATTTACCTGCAATCACCTCTTAAATTACTTGAATATTAAGGTTTTTCAGAAACAGATAATTTTGCCCATGTATAACACACTAAGTTCCTCTGATTAACATCTGAATTAATCTAGAGATATTTCAATTGCGGGCCAATGAGATACCATATAATCAAAACTGTTCCGAGGAACTGAGATATTAATTAACATGATTCCCGGAGATATTAATTAATATGATTCCCTTGGGAAAGAAGAGTTCTGTGGTCAAACAAGTTTGGGATATATACTCAACCCCACAGCCCCCTCCTGGGGAGGAATGATACATATTAGCATTTTAAGGATCCTGAGAAGGTCTGTAGCTAAGAAAAGTGTCTCACTGCATGATGTGACCCTCTTTATCCAAACACACATGAACATCGTGTTCAGGCAACACTATTTCAGAAATGCTGGAAAACTCAGGATTCCAGATCAGCTACCAAATACCTGTCCTGAGTAGTACTTACTAGCTGTTTCTTGTCTTCATTTGTAAATGGATCACACTACCCACCCCACCCCCCCACCTCACATCACTGAGCAGCAGCATCAAGGAGACAATGATCTAAAATCACTTCATACATCCATGTACTCCTTGAGGGCAAGAAATTAGCTCAGGCCCTTTTGTTCCCACAACCCTCTTGCAGCCCCACATATACAAGTGCTTGGCACAAAGCTGTTCTCTAGGGAATGTTCCAGGATTTCTCCTCACACCCCCCCACCCCACAAACCAGGATGGCTAATTCCAGTGGTCATTTTGTGCGCCACTCCCTTGGAATTCTGTTTTCAGAGGCTTCCTGTCCTCTGGTCCCCTTCCGGTGTGGTGTAGCAGGCACCTGCCTTAGAAATGCAGACAGACACACAGTAGAGCCAGAAGAGGCCCTACACTTGGCAAAAGCCCCAGCTGGTGCCATGCTCCCTTGGCCTCAACCTCTGTGCAGATACGTTTCTCCAAGACGCTGTTGGGGGTGCAGGCCACAGCAGGGCAGGACTCAGGTGTTCAGGCTCCCACGTTCACAACCCCTGAACCACCTGCCCCCTCTCCCATGGTGCCCATGTGGTACACAGTAGCCACTGGTTGAACTGGATCAATACTGCATTCATCTTAGTGGGAGAACAACTTAAACACAAGTAATATCACAACCCAAAATAGAAAGCATTATAATAAAGAAATCATCTCAGGGCTTAATAGTATCTCTTTCCCAAGTAACACCATTATCCATCTCCTACTCAACTTCTGTCTCCCCATTTCAACTATCAAAAATAATGCATTTGCCCTCAAACAACTGTTATTTTTAACTTCTATAGCTCCTCTGTTTACTTCAGAGGCAACACCCAGAACTTGAGCACTGTCCACAAGGTCATGTGGTGGGTGAAATGTAGGACAAGGAATTAGTTTTTGTAACTTCTTCCAACCACCAGACCACAGGGTCTTTGTTAAGGTCAAAATTATCATGAAACATTATTTACGTGGTACACAATGAGCTCAGTTCTGCTGCTGTTCCAAACACAAGCCATAATTTAAAATAACGAAAAATATAAAGATGAGTAACTATTCATTTTACTCACTGTTCACATAAACATTAAATGTCACGGAAGAACTGACGTCGGAATTGGACACTAGAAACATGTAAGTGCCTCCTTCAGTCCCCTTTAATCTGGTTAGATGAAGTTCACTCACATATCTACAAAGAAAGGACAATCAGTCACCTTGGACGGCCTGCCTCGGAACCTTTTCCAGTTTCCCTCCAGAAATACACACCTTCATGGAGGGCAAATATGACTTAATTCATAGTAAGAAGATCCACATTAACAAAAACAAACACACACACACTTAATGTGGGACAAATGCCTGTCATGAGAGAACAGAGTAGGAAAAGGCCCTCTCAGCATGAAGGCCACCTCCCAGCCACTGCAATCTCTCCCTGCTCCAGCACTGTCCACACACCCACCTCCTTCTCTGCCTTGGTCCCTCGCCAAACCTCCCTGTCACCGGTGTCCTGAACTCACCCGCCCTGCTTTGCCTTAATGAAGCTCACCTGGCAATTCCCAAGACAGGTACCGCCCACATGTAGGTGTCTCCATGCAGGTGCTTCAGAGTCCCCTCACCTTCCTTCTTGCAACACCACAATCTCCTGGCTTCCCTCCTACCCTACTACCTCTTCCTAGTGTCCTTTGCAGGACATGGTATTCAAGCTTCTGTTTCACTGCAGGGCCACCAGATTCGGCTGTGTGGACTGACCACGTTCGCCTGCTGGGGCGTTACTGACATGAACTGGTGGGCATGAAGCGCCCCAGGGAGCTCTCCATCCCCGCAAGCTGCACGACCACCTCCACACAGGCGGTGGCTTCCAACTGCCCTTTCCCGCAGCACATGCTCCACAGGCGATCCCATCACATGAAACCATGTGCTGTTTGCTCACAACTTTCAAATCTTTATCTCTAGTCCAGATTTTTGTGTTGACACCTCCCGGCAGGGCTATTTGCACGCTCCCATCCCTCTTGCTTTGTGGGCACCCTAATAATGACTCGCACCTGCAAATTTCCCCAGTCTCGCCCTTGGGAGATCAGACCCACAGGGAAGCTGACTGGGGGAGGGCACAGCCAATGAGGGGCTGAGCCATGGGAGGGGCTAAAGCCCAGTGCCCCAGATCCCCTGGATCAGACTGCAACAGGCCCACATCCTTTCTTTCCTCCCCTCTCCCCAACCCCCAGGAAGGTCTCTTTCCTCCTTAATCCCTTGCCTGAGAATTCCTGTCTCAGGCTCTACTTCTAGGGAACCTAACCCAGGATACTTCCTACCTGAGCTCTCCGCTCAGGATCCCAGGGTCAACCTCAAACTCAACAAACCCCAGGCCACACTCGCTATCTTTGTCCGTCCTCCTCCTCCTTGACCGACAGTGCCCCTCGCCATCCAACCTCATTGAGGAGGTAGCCTGGCCACTTACCAACCCTCCCTCTTCCCTCCGACCCTTAGACTTTAGCCCAGGACATATAGTCATGTCTTACCTATATTCTTAGAACAGCCAACAGCTCCTGACTAGAAAAAAATACAGACTCCATCTAGGCATCTACCTCTTATTATAGCCCTTTGATCTTGGTCAAATTACTTAAGCTATTTGTGTCTCAACTTCCTCTTCCCCTGAAATGAGGGAAAGAAGAGTGCCTACTCATGGGGTGTGCAGGACTAATACTGAGTCCACATACGTAAGGTGCTTTGAGCAATGCATGCAGAAAAAAGCACCCACAGCTTACAAGAGTGTAATTACTGCTATTTTTATTATAAATGTTTTCAAAGATCAGACGGGAGGTCTCATGTAAAAACAAGTGGTGTTCACTGCATAGCCCAAAGCTCCGTAATGATGCTTCGGTTTCTTATAGTCTAAAAAAATTAAAGGCACTAACTTTCCTCTTTCTCTGAAAAGAAACTATTTAATGTGTCCCTAGTATGTTCTGGTCACTGCTGTGAACTGTCCTCAACTCCAGGAAAGAACTATCATCCCCTTTACCAGTGAGAAAACTGAGGAGCAGACTTTTTTGTGTGTGCTCTAAATGAAAGGTTGGGAGGAAGACTCAGGAAGCAAGTCCAAACTTCCTTCCACACCCGCCGTCCTCACGTACACTTACGGGGCACAGGGGGACCAGCCAGAAGAGGGAGGAAAGTGGAATCCCCATGGCCAGGCCCCTTTCTTACCTGATGTTGCTTTCATTGTCAGACTTGGGATAATCTTCCCATTTATCAGTGGAAGTTCTGTTCATATATATCCACTGCCGGTGTTCAGGTTTGGGGTACGCCTCGTATTCAACAATCAGCTCTACGTTCTCTCCATCGTTTACAAATATTGTAGTATTCATCATAGGGAAGATAGTAATGAATCCTTTATCTAATTATAACAGAATAAAACAGAAAGAAACTGTTATCCCCAAGTGCCCAACAAAAAAACCAAGCTTCATCTTTGGATCCCAAAGATAACTGGTTTCCAGTATGAACTGGCAATAACAAGTAAGAGAATTTAACAAGCCATTTTACATTTCTCTTTGCTCCTTTAATCACTGTCATGAAGTGAGAAAGGACACACACTTGAAACGTTTATTCTTCCATCTCTGTCTCTTAAGCAACTCTCTTAAAATGTTATCACCATCTTATAGGTCTTCTAGGAATACTAGTCTTGATGTTTATTAGGTTAAAAAGTATTTGGACTAAATAGATAGGCTATAATATACCTAGACTCAATATAATTGTGTATGTGATAAGAAGGCATCATAAATGAAAAAGGGAAAGAGAGTTCTCATGGTCAATAAAATGTTGGAAGAATGTCATTTAGTCTTTGCAGAAAAAATTTACATCTCATCACATCATTTACCACAGGTCAATCAAGGACAGAATTGAACAGTCAAACCATACTTTTAACTAAACAGCAGAACTTGACGCCTATCAAACTTTTACAGAAGGGGAAGTTTTCTAGGCTAATTTTAGAAGCAATGGAAGAAAAAAAATCATAATAGGAAAATCTGACTACAAAAACATTTCTAAATGTCTATATAAGTAGAATTAATTAAGGAAATAGAAAAAAAGGACATGAAAATACAGAAGGAAACATATTTAAACATATAATTAAAATAAGGTATCACTTTTCACTTATTAAAAATGGCAAAACAGCAATAAAACTTTAAAAATAAAGTATATCCATCCTATGGGCAAACAATAACAAAACTAATGTGAAAAAAAATTGATAATTTTGTAAGTGTGGTAAAAGTAGCGCTCTGAATTATGCAATGGAAAATGGCACAACCGTCTTAGAAAGCATTTAGCAGTATACATTTTTTTTAATTATCTATTCTTCAATTTAACCCTG